>JAECUM010005388.1:0-59510 GCA_016617855.1 Megalonaias nervosa | reverse complement strand
GCTGAAGTGGAATCAGGCCACAATTAATAATTCCGGTTCAGTACCCACGAATGTAGTCCCAGCCTATTTTTAGAGCAATTGTTTTCCTGTCTCCGTTTGGTGGTGATACAAGAGTTAGATTTAGGCATTCTTGGTATGGATTTAAAGGCAATTTTTTATGCATTAGAATATGAGCTTATGGTGTGGTTGTCTGTGTGTGTTTCAGCGACAGTGTACAGTGAGTAATAAGGTCTTCGTGATGATCTGGAAGTGAAATCTCTGTTCTTTTGCAAGCTGGTTTGTTTACAGTCAAACCTTTAAAAAAAATGCTGATGAACCTTTGACAAGAACTTTACCGTGAAGTCATCTTTGAAGGTATTTTAGATTAACATATGATTTGTGTTGATTGTCACACAGTGGAAAGTTCAGTACTGAGAAACAAATGTAGAGAATATATAGTAAAATTAATTGTGTTCTATGGCCAAGTGCAACACAAAGGAAATCTCCATTAACCAAGAGTTCTGGAATTTGTTTTTGTTGGGTGAAGTTGATAACTAATTGCTTCCAATTTCCCAAATCAGTTTAAAATATGAATTACACTCAAACACTATTCCAACCACTGAAATGATCATGTTTTTGGATTCTATATATGCACTGATATCCAACTTCAAAGACATGTTGCCACTATTCACATGTCAAAAACATAATGCAAATGGCTTTAGCATTCTCATTCAAGGTAATGATATGTAATAACTTTCGTTTTTGTACACGCATCTAGCATCTCTTTGATTTACCTATAATGGGTTGTTCTACTTCCTGATCCTATCTATGCAAATTAGCAAAATGGGCTCACCCACTGCAGCCTTCAACACATCTAACTAGCTACTGTCAGCCAATGAATACGTGAAATGGTGCTTTATACACCTCTTTGCCTTTAATTGCTACTATTTAAACTGTCAAAGGGATAGTTTTATATCAGCTCCAATCACGAGATGTTTACTGTTTATACATGCTACATGTAACGGGCATATATTGAAAGTGTTGAGGGTTTATTGGGGTGGGGGTGGGTTTTCTATTTTTGAAGATTACAGAAACTTGTGTTTCCTCGAAACAGGACCATGTCAGGGGGTTTGGGAGTACAAAAAAATCATAATTTTAGCACAACATGCCATGCTTCAATTTGACTAAAATTAAATCTCATTTTCATATAGGACAGTGGTTTTACATTGCACATTTTATGGCAATTATATCAGTATCTTGAAAATTCATTGACACATTTCCTCAGGAAAATTAGAATTTTTTGTGACATGCCTGATGGGCACCTCTCTTTTGATGGGCCTGATCTAAAATTAGAGAGGTCCCAGGCATCGGGCCATCAGATTTTTTTTTTGTACTGACAATGCTCTGTATAGCCTCCAAATTTTAAAATCATAATCGTAAAATCAATAAAACAAGCCATATTTTATAAAATAATGCATATTTATTCAATTGACAAACATTTGAATCACTGACTAAAGATTTCATAGTCTACCATTTGATGGTTTCAAGTTCATGCAAGATAAATCACAGACCACTTCACCATTGAAATAAAAAATAAAAATGCTGCATCGGAATATGTTGGCATACATTATTGTAAATGTTGTGAAGAAAACATTGAAATAGACTGGACACTTAGAAATTTATTGAAAACAAAAACAAAATTGAATTTTGTTCAGATATACCTATGGTAATACACTTAATCATAGAAGACTAGTAAATATGAGTTTGAGTGGGTACAAATAATAGAAATGTTGAGGCAGCAAATGGCTTATCTATGCTAGAAAGTAAATTAATCAATAGAAAATATTGAAAAGGCACAAGTCCAACTAGTAGAAATGTCACAGAAGATTGATAACAATGTATGCCTGATAATTGCTTTCGAGTTACATGTACAAGAAATCTCATTAACAAGGATCTAAAAAGTACAGCAGAAATAGAAAAAAGATCAAAATCTGTTAATTTCATATTTTATCTAGTTAAAAATGCCTCATATCAGGTGTGAGGCCATGTCAAACAAAATACAAATTGCTACCCTCAAAAGGCAAATTAACTTTGTAAGGACAATCTGCATAATGAAAACCATCATTACATGATGAAATGTTCAACTACAAATATTTTGTCAGTATGACATGAGAAATATTAATGTTGTCGAGCTCTGCCTGGTAACACATAGACAAAATATTTAAGAGCCAAACAGAAAATGTGATTTCTATACCAGTCCAACACCTAGAGATATGCAATTTCTAAGCAATCTGTCTTGCGCCAAGTTTTATGTACCATTGCTTGACATAAACTTGTTTTGTACATACACAATATGATTCAAGTGTTTGGTCAGGGAAGTACACCAGAAAAATTTGAGAAAGTTTCTCTCAGGCATATGTTTGGAAGGGGCTACATTAATGGTTGAAATCTTATATAAATCTTATGCACACAACAAATGGCAGACATATTCTGAATATTAATACTGCTGTCCCAAAACAAAAATGCATTTCAAAATCTCAAAATGATGATTAAAACATTCCAAGACATGAATTGAAGAAAATTTAGCATCAACACAAAATTTTGACTGTTAACTACTTACAAAAGCAACACTAAATACTAGATACAGCATGATAAAATGTATCTACAATAGATAACTTTGTATTTAGAATTATGCATATTTACTGCTTGGATAACCAATTATATGGCTTTTCAAAACTATAAGGTCATGAAACAAAAGAAAACATTTTTCCATAACTTTGGTACATAAAGCAGACTGTCATAATGTATTAAACCTTTCTTTCTTTGCAACTGTATTATATTAAGATGTTATCCTTCTTAAAACTGAAACTCAAAATTTTGAAAACAATTTGAAAGCGAAAAAAGTGATTATCAGTATTAAGTGATACTGTAGCTATCTCAGAATCTACTATTAGTATATAGCGGAGCAGTTATCATCCATTGAATACAGTGAACTAAGGGCAAGATTTTAATATTATTTCATTTTAGCAACAAACACTACACAACTTTATATATCGCATAAAGGTTCCATCACTGCTAGAGTCTGATGGAAAATAATTTATTTGAATTTTCAACTTTCAACCTTGATACACCTGCATAATGTAGTTAGTGGTCCTCAATTTCTGAATGGTACAGAATAAGCAGTACACGCAAATACTTGTGACATGAACTAAGGTGCGATGCTCAACGTCCAATCGATAAGATGATGGGATGGCAAAGTTGAAAAGACTTGAAAACAAAATAATATGGCAGTGGTTGAGAATGCAGTAAGAATAGTTTTTCTTTTTATTTCCCTTGTACTACTATTATTGATATACGGTGAAGTAGAGAACTTTATCACTTTTTGTGACTTTTATATTTTTAACCTTTTTTCTATTGAAAATACTTAAATTCTTGAAAAAAATATGTATTTTTAATCTAGTTCACTCTTTTTAGCTATATTACTTTACACATCCAATGCAATTTCATAGCAAAAACAGTCCAACAGAAATGTTTGAATCCATAATTAGACTCTCGTCTAATATTGACTAGAAACTGGCACTAAATGTTTCCCATACATGTAATATTTACGTATGTTCTGGGTTTATGTACAAATCAGCACAATCATGCAGGCAATAACACAAGCCACAAAAGAGATTATTTTATGAATGATAAATGTAACTTTCTTTACTTTTTTAAAGCTTAAAAAGACACTGGCTTTTAAGCAACAAACATGAATTATGCTAATTAAAAATGTTGAGTCAGCTTTTATGGCATTACTATTCAATACCAGCCACTTACCAGTAAATATTTTGTGCTTTTGGGAGTTTTGTTCTTTTTGTTTTCTTTTTGTTGAGATTTGTTTGTTTTGGTCTTTCTTTTTTTTTTTTTTTTTTTTGTACCAAGTGCTTTCTGACAATATAGAATACTGTCTTCATATGGCATACAATATGAGCAGTGTGCTTGGCACACGGATAATGGAGATACATGAAAAACTATTAAATAGACAATAGAATGACCTGTACAAGGTGAACAAATAATATGTAATGGTAAATGAATACATACATAACAAATAAAAGCACAATATGCACAAAGTGAACTGACCATATTACACTGATGCTGGTAATGGTATAGTCTGATGTTGAGTGTAGTTCAGTAACATGATGGAGTAATCTCCAGCTCTTTTCGTACTTCTTTCTCTCAATGGGTGCAACTTGGCACTAAACTCTGCAGGTACAAGTGGAATCTACCAATCAGAGTATCACATTCTGATAGGTTCAGGAGATAGTTTTCTAGTCAACTCATTAACAATTAGACATTTTCATTGTGTTGGCTTATAGAAAAAAGTGTGAATCTATGCTTTGGGTTTCTTTGCTTTACTAATCAATATAAGTCTTATTTCATGATTGGGGAGGAAAAGATAATTGGTTTAGAGTAACAATTTCATCTTCATGAAAATATTTAAGCAAATATATGAGAAGCTGTTGTGATTGCATCTGCAATAAATAAACTAATATCCACCTGTAGATTATATGCTGATAGATAGACTTCATTGGTGTTTGCCCTACCTAGTAAAATCATTATTTAAGAAAACATCTGACCAGGTAACCAAACAAGACTGCTTTGGTATGATGAATAAATTAATGTATTACATTTAACAAATTCTCTCATGCTGAATATTACACGGGAACAGACATACATAAATGTCCTCTAGATAACTCAGCCATGTTGTAACCCTGGCAGCACACTCTATGTGCTGAGTAGTATGCTCCAGGTTCATTTGCCAATAACCTTGACAATTAATAAGCTGCCAAAGGGTCCATAATGCCTAACAACCAACAACAGTGTAGCTCAGGCCTGTACACATGCATAACTAGGAGATTCACAGTCTAGTGTGCTGAACCTCTGAGGAAACTAATAAGGCACGAGTGGAAAATGGTCAATGCAATTTATGCATACTGTATTTGTAACCATTGATGATAATTCATGACAACAATATGCTGACAGGTAAACATTCTTTCAAGGTCTACATTATCTATAACTTAAGCTGCAATAACAGTTCTCTCTATCAACGCAAGTGTAAGCACCATCGTAACAAGAGTTTAATAACAGCATAATGTTTAGTATGAATGTTGCATGATTCACAGAACAATGTATCACCATCGTAACAAGAGTTTAATAACAGCATAATGTTTAGTATGAATGTTGCATGATTCACAGAACAATGTATCACCATCGTAACAAGAGTTTAATAACAGCATAATGTTTAGTATGAATGTTGCATGATTCACAGAACAATGTATCACCATCGTAACAAGAGTTTAATAACAGCATAATGTTTAGTATGAATGTTGCATGATTCACAGAACAATGTATCATTTAATGTACTTAATACATCTTTAATTTCCCTCAAACTGAATTTTCTTCTTATTCAAAAACAAAAAAACCACATATACATTAGTTAAATTTATCAAGTGACAATTGACTTTGGCAGGGATCCAATACATGGGATAACATTTACAAAAGAGATCAAATGAACATAAATCTATTGAGTATTATTGTACACCCTTATGAAGAGATCAAATGAACATAAATCCATGGAGTATTATTGTACACCCTTATGAAGAGATCAAATGAACATAAATCTATTGAGTATTATTGTACACCCTTATGAGATGTACATTTTGCCTTCACCAGGCACAATATAATGGAATGTATTGAGCAACATGACTTAAAACTTACATCGAACACATTCCATTCATACATTTAATTAGCATCCTGTTGATTGTATAATGTGACAATAAAAACAGTGTATTGACCAGATGTAACACATTCATGCAAATACCATAAAGTAAATTAGAAATCATTGTCAACTATTCATTAGTTTAAGAGTTTTAATCCCATCTGCAAATCATCTGAAACAGCCTGACATCTACGTGATGATTATTGTACCTCAGTTCCTTCAGAATTTATAATAAAGTGATCAAAGCTGGGCTGTTCTAGATTTCAACTGTCAGCTAATTTAAAGAAGCTGTTGAGATAACTTCTATATTATTCACCTATTCAAATGAAGGCATATCAACTTCAAATTTGTACCTGATATGAAATCCATGTTTAAGTTATGGATACTGGCATGAATGATAAATGGTCAATACACTTTGTCTGTACTTATCACAAAATTAGTTGTGTATGAAGGTTTTTAAAGACCAGTTTTTTTTATAATTATGCTGCAAGTTTACTTAGTAATTAAGTGCATCTTCTATCCTGAACATTGCTCTCTTAAAGTAAATGAAATATGCCTTATGAAACTAAGGTCACATTCTCATTTGACTGTTTACCATATTAATCAACATATTGCAGGTAACAAAGACATAATTACATATCATCATCCACCAATACGAACATCTACCATACCATACCACAGACAACAATTTAAATTTACAAAGGTAAAGTACTCCATTATTACCCATAAGCCACACCACTTCCTGTGTGATATTTATTGCTGTTCTATTACCACTAAGATTTAGGAATATGGTCCTCTGTGTGCACTTGGATGCAAGCACTGCTGCTTTAAAAAATACTGTTCCTTGACTCTGTCCACCAGCTTCTTCTAGGAATGAATTCGGGTGTCTCAGGATTAAGCTTACTGAGACTAACCTGAAGTTTAAAAATTAAAAAGATTTGGTTACAAAGCACAGTTCAGTGTAATGTAATGTTTGCCTGCAAAAACATGCTATGACATACTTAAATGTATATGACTTTTAAAAAGTTAAATACAAAATCTTGACAATGAAAAGACTTATGTCGCATCTGCAAAAGTGGTACCTCTTATTAATATTGATTAAGGATCAAGTTTGTCCATTTGAGAATGATGTGGGATAAATATCCCACATGAATGCAGTCCACAAAACTAGACCATCCTGCATCTGATGTCATTAAATGTCTACCACATATTTTCATGATACTATAAAAGAAATGTTTCAACCAATAGATAAAGAGTAAACAGTTGTATACCACAAATGTTTTTATGATCTTTCTAATGAATAAAATAAATATATGCAAAAGATAACAATAAATGTATTGTAATATCTGTACTGTATCAATGATATACTATATTGTTTTCAATTGCTAACTTTATGTCAAAATGAAAGATACCACATATACTCGCTTATTGATAATCCAGATCTGCTGGCACATTATGTAATGGCAGTTCTAAGTCTATGCCATTTGCAGCTGGACCTGACCATTACATGAGTATATATGGCAAACCAATCATATACAAAGAATCAAGATAAAGAAATTCCATCCATAATATGTAGGGAGAGACTGGCCATATTTCTTCAAACAAATCTTTACCCCATCTTCGTTAGCCATGGTTCCAATAAACCTATCTACACCTTGGCATATCAAGCAGATATTTCTGAGCTGCAGGTCTGTGAATTTCATTGGGTGCGGCGGCAAGCACCAATATAACTGTTTGATCCGCCAAGGTGTAGATAGGGTTATTGGAGCCATGGCTAGCAAAGATGATATTTACCTCTGTTTGGGATTTCTCTATCCTACATCAATGCTATCATCTACTAAATACAGGCTTAAGGTATGAGAAAAAAGAAACTTAATAAGACGAAAATAAAGAGGACTTCAAACTTTTATAGATCCTATCCATTTACATTATTGAAATTGTGCGATCAAAAAATTAGTTTACAAACATCAAAAGTTCACAGTAATTAAATTCTACTTCTAAGATTTCCAATCTAAGGTCACAAAATCTGAGCATAAGACAAATTTAAAGTTTCAATCTGAACATCTTTCTGAGTTAAGCGATGCAACTGCAGAACAGCAATAAAAATAAATCTCAAAATATTAAAATTATTGCCACATCAATTGACATTATATAACAGCATACCTGAACTACTGCCCTTTGTTCACCATTGTCTGGTACACATAAATACTGTTGCTTTTCATTGGTGTGTTCTAAAGTATCAGGCACTGCAGGAGGGCAGGTGCCACCCATGATGGTGTCCCCTCCCAGTGGGACATTGTAATACTGCCACTGAGCTTCTTCTTGCTTTAACATCTCGTCAAAACAAGCTTCTATAAAACATTCTTCCTCACACAACCATTTCTGAACCTGAAATAGAAACTCTGATGCATTACAAAATGCGATGTATTAAGCCTGACACACTAAATGCAGAAATGTTCAGTTATCTGATTTCTAATCACATGATAAGGTCAAAGTTTGATATCTTAACTCAGGAACCCCGGGAGATTCTTTTCAATTTTAGTTTGAAACGAGGGCAGGAAATGCATTTTTGGGGTTCTGAATACAGTGATATGCATCAGCTGCTTAACTTTGTTGAACCACATGCCTGGGTGTATAAAAGACGTTTTCAGTTCTTTCAGTTAGCTATTTCACTCATGCATGTGCAGAAGGGTAAAATGTTGACTATTTAAGAAACACTTATTGGGCCCATTTTTACATTTCCTGGACAATTTTTACATGAACATCTCAAACTTATCATACCTTTTTGCAAAGGTTCACCTGGCTACATGCAGTTCGGTCTGCTTTTAATCCCAGGCCAAAAAGTCTGAAATATGGACACAAACTCTGCTTCCAAAATTTCTTGACCTTAAAAACTCAGGTCTTAAAAGTTTGGGTTTTCCTGCTGTATTTTGTAATGCAAGTAGATAGACTATATTATTTGGTATCATTGTAGAGTTAAATCTGTCAAAAATTTCTGTAATAAAACCCTCTTTGGTGTATCGTAGATGATGTAACCTAAAACAGGCTAGGGACAAAAGTAGGATTATTTGCTACCACTATCAAAATTGTGCCCTGGTTTGGGGGATATGGAATTTCTACATGTAAAAGGCTCAAGCATGTAGTTGTGCACTTTTTTTTACACACTGTAAATTCACACAAACTGATAAAGGAATGATTCTTGAACAGTAAGCCCAGGAACCACACTAGGGGGTGATTCAGATAAAATAGCTATGCTCAAGTCTGTCATTTCACCTAAAAAGGCCCATTGATTTCCCCATACCCCTTTAGGGGTCAAGCTAGAATTTAATTTTAGGAAGAAGTGACTTCTCTTTTTGGACAAAACAGGGAGAAGTGAGATATTGTGTGACTTGCTTTGCTCTCACATTTCCCTGTTCATGGGCCCTTTTAGGTGAAATGACAAATTATATATATATATATATATATATATATATATATATATATATATATATTATGCCCTCTATTTGCCAGTATGCATATTTGCATTTGACATTGGTTTTAAGGAACACTTTATTTTCAAGTGGAAAATTTTCTGAGTTCTATCTATACTATAAACACATTTGGTGTATGTTTAAAATACTCATATGCAGTGTGTCTTGGCAACATGACTTAAACTGAGAACACAAGCTATACACTCTAATGAATTTTAACTGAATAGCTAGATTGCAGTATTGTAATTGCAAGTTAGTATGAATGCTTTATCGGTCACACTTTATCAAGAATTTTTCTTTTTACTTTCTGAAAGTTATCACTCTGGTGGCCCAGTGGTTAGGGTGTCCGCCTCAGATGCGGGCGGTCGCGGGTTCAACCAAAGACTTATTTAAAAAAATGGTACTAACAGCTGCCTCGCTTGGCATTCAGCATTAAGAGGTTAGTGTTAGGACTGGTCGGCCTGGTGTCAGGATAATGTGACTGGATGGGACATCATGCTACATGTATGGGGCATGATGCCCCAGTGCTAGACATCATTATAAACTGCCACACTGCAGACATAGCGAAATGTCTGAAGTTTTTTAAAGCTATGTTAAAATTCCATCACAAACACTTTCTGAAAGTTCACTATAAAAACGGCATTTGAAAACATTTCAAGCCATTGAAACAACCCCTATACCATGTATATGAGAACAAACGCACACGTCTTTCAGATTATACTCTTTTGTGCTAATTACTTTGTTGGCAATAAAACTTTACCGTACCTGTTCAAAAGACAATACACTAAAGAATTAAAGTCAGTAACTAAACCATTACTTTTTAACCAAATCGACAAAGCCAAGATACAAGTGCATCTGTCTTTAGAAAGATGTTGTTGCTGTTATAGGGTTTAATGCCATTTTTCAGCACACAATAGGCTATACATGACGGCCAGTATTAATGGTGGAGGAAGAACCCGGAAAACCACGGAAAGAACCACCAACCCACGAGAAGCTACTGGCAAGCTTTCTCAGTTATCCACATTAGCCAAATCTGAAAGTCAAACCCACGCAGACTGAGGTGAGATGGCAGTGATCCGTAACGAAGAGTACTTTAGACCACTCGGCCACTAAGGGCCCCCTTTAGAAAGAGGGGTTTTCTTAATGTAACCACTCACTTTATAGCTTTGTTACAACAGTCCATTGATAGGATTGCAAATAGGAGGTTTTTATTTGTCTACGTACTTGGTGAAACGTTATGCATTGGTTAAATAGTATACGCTTCATGAGGTTTTCTTTCTTCGTATTTTCGCAAAATGAGTGAACTCAGAATACAACCCTGATCATATAGCATCTCTGTAATTCCACAATATAGCATCGTCCTGTATATTTCTAACCTACATAATTGCATTTTAAAGCTAAACCTTCAATAATGTAATATTTAGACTCTGCTTTCTATGAATTGTATATTTTCTGGAATATATTTGCCCAATGGTTCATGTCCACCATTATTTCCCCAAGACAGGTTCACTTATGGTTACAAACTGATTTTTATGAAGAGAATATGTTAAGGAATTGAAAAAAAACCTTTGGGTTAAGAAAACATTGATTTTAAGACTCTCCCATAATAACTGAATCAGGAATATGACCATGTATTAAACCACAAGATATATCAACATAAATAAGGATAACTGTTGAAATTCATACAAAATTTTATTTCAAGAATTAAAAATGTTAACTTTAATCTAACTGCATATTTCTATCACGAAAGGTTTCTAGGAGAGGTTTGTTTTGTATTTTGACAAGAAACCATTGAAGGGGCTAATGCTCTACTAGACAAAAAGAATTTCCTGGAATTCAAGATCAGATCATTTTTCTTTTTCCTTTTAAATGCTTAGACAATCTTGTTCTTTATAGCAATAACAAGATTTTCAAAACTAGTTGCTGTAGTGCACATCTTAAATGTCAGTTTGGCATCCTTCTCATTTAAGACCAAGTCAACATCATTATAAGTCTTCTGATGATATCTCATGTCAAAAAGTTTTCCATGAATCATGTAGAAAAGAGACATAAAGATTTTTAAGACAATTATTATGGCAGCCATATTCGATTTACAAGTGGCAAAATTTTTATTTAGGACTAAGTTTATTGCTGAAAACTCCATATAGCCATTCATTTGGACAGGAGTAGAGTCAATAATATATTTTTTCAAGATGACTTTCCTTTCAGGTGTAGCAATAACATTTTCAAGATGGCTGCTGTGGTGGCCATACTGAACGTAAGATATGCACAATTTTCATTTAAGACCAGAAGTCTCCTGGTGAAAAGCTTGGAGGGAGAGGGTTAAGTGATGCAACAAAAAATATAGATCAAAATTTACATAATAATGTGCGTCACAACGTTAGGCAAAACTACCTGTCTATCAATGTCCTCTAATTCCTCTTCTGTCCATTCATGCTGAGTGTATTCTACAGCTGGCTTCAACACGTAAGGTGCGTTCTCCCTGTCTGGGTCATCGCCAAACAGTTTTCTTTTTGCTTTCATATTCATGACTGCAAATGTCAATAAAATCAGCTTTGATAAAGACAGAACAAGTAATACTTAGAAATATTTTTAAACAGCACTTTGCATTTTGAACTTGCAAGTTGGTTTGGAATAATGATGTATATAAGCAACTGTAAGTCGAGTCCAACTGCAAACAGTAGTTTGTTAGGAGTAATAACTATAACAGTGATGACCCTGATCAGCCACCGCATTATTTGATGGCAGATTAGGCTTTGTGTTATCTGCAGTTGGAAATGACTTTTAAGAAATTATTTACTATACCACATACAGGTGTTAACAGTGACTTGTTTAAATATATAACCTGATTAAAACTAAATTCTTTCTTTAAACTCAATTTTCAATGAAATCATTTTCTTTGAAACTCAAATCAGTTATTTATTGCCAACAGCTCTGAGTGGCAGAGTGGTGTAAGGTGCTCACTTTTACTTATCACTGACATCTCACTTCATGTCAGTATGGGTTCGTGTCTTGGTACAGCCAACAATGGTGTGCAAGAAAGCTTGCCAGTAGCTTCTTGTGGGTCTGTGGTTCTAACTATATTTTTTTCCTTGCCAACGTTATTGGTTTCATAACCAGAGTTTGTTTCCATATCTTAGACTTTTTGGCTGAAGATCTAAAGCAAACTGGTCTGAATTGCAAATGGACAGGTGAACCTTTGCCAAAAGCATAAGAAGTTGAACTTTATGTAAGAAAATCAGAAAAAAATATTAAAATAAATCTGTCTAATAAGATTCATCATTTTTAATATCACCATTTATATCTCTTCAATTTAATACTAAAATATATTACCAGCCTTGTCATATTATGTAATTAAGGGTTAAAGGTCAAGGTGACCATCTATATGTACATGTATTATTACAGAAAAAGAGATTTAAATGACAAAAATTACCTAAAATTCCTCCCAGAAGACATAAAATTTAAAACTAAAGTAAGATAGGCATAAGTCCATTAAAAGGCAAAATATGAAGTTTCAAAATATTCAATGAAAGAAATTAGTGGGATGCAAAGTCATGAGAAGTCATCCTCATTATGCATGGTGGAAGAGATCATATCTGAAGCATTATGTTTCAAAACAAAACTAGGAAATATCATATTGCTTGCTATAATTACTGTGTAAATGGTAAATTGTATACATTTTATATATGCTTACATACGAACCAAAGTGCAAAACACTCTACCTAACATAGTGAAATCTACACCCTGCTCCCTCTATCCCCTTCTTGGCAACAGTTGATAAATCTGAATGTGTTTAATATCCCACTGAAAGTCACTCTGTGGTTTACAAAAGGTATTAATTTTGCTTGTTATCCACAAATAGAACCATATGATTGCGTTTATAATAAAGTTAATTTTACTTGTATATGTGGAGTCACTGTATTCCATTAGCTGTCTATAGGAATCACGGTACTAATACAGTTCCCATAGTAAACCTATGCAAACACCATGATATTAAAATTTCAGTAACTTAAAATTTCTGAGTACTCATGATCAAATCTATATTTATCAGTATAGATGAAACCTGGATATCCAATATATTCAAAATATCGCTGTAAAAAATTACACTCTTAACCAAACTAAGTGGTACCGAACGCCTGTATGATTTATATCACGTGCACTTTTCCGCAGAGAATTTGTTTACTCGACTCACTAATAAGCGCATAACAATGTGATTTATATGCCGTGGTCTTCATCGTTTTTTGATAAAGTGCTGATAAATAGTTACACCTACAGAATGAAGAAATACTACATACCTTTCATCTTGTATTTTCCTTCGCAGAATTAAAGTAAAAAAGCCACGAAACTGGTGACTATCCAAATCAGTAACTTCACAATCTTTTTTTCCCTTGATGAAAATATGACTTTTGTCTGGGCTTCACAAGCTTGCAGTCAAATTGGAAACATACACTGCAAGCAATTTTGATCGGATCGCGTCAACACTCTTCAGTTCTTAATTTCTCCGTCTCAATCAGTTTTATGCCGATATTATCTCAGTGTCGTGTCTACCGCCGTCATGCCATTTACCTGGACATTTGAGCATTTCCGCTAACCGCTGTCACTCTAAGACGGCTAATGAGTTACATAATAACACCATTATGTTCTCAGTTGCTAATTAGTAGGGGAGGATAATATCATTAGTGTCACCATTACGACGGATAGAATCAATTGCCTGTGTGCGTCACATCGAAGTTTAACAATGATGTATTATTTCTTGCCTTTCATCTGGTCAATAAGAACATAACAAAAGATAAAGATATTAATCCCCTATTTCTTGAGACCGACAAAGTGTTCAATAAGGAACATTAGGTAAACTACCAGTTCCCACCTATGATTTGTAGTTCTAAACTTAATTAAACTTTATATATATATATATATATATATATATATATATATATATATATATATATATATATATATATATGTGTGTGTGTGTGTGTGTGTGTGTGTGTGTAATGAGAAATAGATCTTTTCTAATCCAAACCAGTTTTCAGGTAAAACGGCGTTTTGGGGGGTTGGGGTTGGGGCTGTGTGTATGAATAGTATGTATGATGTGTCATGATATGCTGCGAGGTGTGTGTGTGTGTGTGTGTGTGAATAGCATGTATGCTGTGTCTTGATACACTACGAGGTAGAGGCGTGTGTGTGTACGTGCGTGCGTGTGTATGTGTGTGTGCAAATAGCATGTATGCGGTGTCTTGATAAACTACTGTGAGGTGCATAATGTTTTCATTGAAAGGAAACCGAGATTCCCGAGGTTCCCATTAACCTAAAATGTATGTAAGAGGTATGTCAAATATACAATTTACAAACTATACATATATTTTAGTTTATACCATATACAAATACAAATACACATTATTTTGATCTTGCAGAGTTGAAGATTGACTACAGGATTTTGTACGTTCGCTTTTTATTTGAACTGAGGTTACATTTGTACCTTATTGATTTATATTTCTAAGATTTGTTTAGGCGCTCTTTTATGGAGTGGCATTACAGCCATGATTCTATGCGTGTAGTTTCTTTTAATAAATAGTGTATTTTCTTTTCTGTCTTATTCTATTGTCCATTTGATGTGTAATTCCAGATTGCATCTTTATATCTGCCAAACGTTCTGTCTAAATTTGATGTGCGTGATACTGTAATACTGCCAGTTCATGTCTTCAAATTTCATGTGAATATTATCAATATTACATACTTCAACTTTCTCCATTACATTTCTTTCTTTTTTTGAATCTCCTCGTTGCATGGCGATACTTTATTTGATTGCCTTTTAATCACCATAACGGTAAAATTTCATAACAGTGTTGAAGTTACAATATATCATAGTGAAAGTTACAATTAAGATGTTAGCAGAATACAATGTAGCACAGTGAAAGTTACAATTAAGATGTTGGCATACTAACAGTTGGAATATTGTAAACAATGCCACGTGTCCTAGTGGAGCATTTCTGTAAAGACCAGTTATGACAACAGAAGGAACTGTAAGATTAATCACCGAAGAGACAGAACTGTCCTGCCTGTATATTGCAGATTCTAAACATGAAAGACATAGCTACAAAGCCCCTATTCCACCAGGAAGCATTGTTTAACTTGGAGAGAGAGAGAGAGAGAGAGAGAGAGAGAGAGAGAGAGAGATTAGCTTTAATTTATTCTCTCTCTCTCTCTCTCTCTCTCTCTCTCTCTCTCTCTCTCATATTTAACCTTCTTTCTTTTCTGATATTTAACCTTCTTTCTTTAGGCTTTACATATTGGTCTTATTTTCGTTTTGAGTTTTGGGGTAGGTTCCTTTCGTCTTCTGACTTTGATCTTTTTTTCTCATTCTCGTTTTCCGAGGCAAAACCGTCTTTTCATGTCGTTTGCTTTCTTCTCGACATTTAAGGTTGTTTGTTTGGGCTGGGTGAGGTTTCTGGGTGGGTGGGGTGTTATTTTATTTTTTGTTTTTCTGGCATTTTCTGGTATTTTATTCTTGGTTTTCACTTCGATGTTTTTCGCTAGAAGTGGGAAGACTTCATTTACGAATAGTTCGTTGGGACTTGTGTTGCCGCCCCTAGCGAGTATTCTACCTTCCGCTTTCTCTGACAATTTTGTACTCCACGATTCTCATCTTCTGATATATCAGATATCTCCCAGTCATTAATGCCACTAATCCCATTATTGTGCAAATAGACTGTCACCTGATTGGACTTTCTTAACATGAATAGGTTCTTGAACAACACAAAGAGAAATATGAGGGTGTGAATAAACCGCACAAATCTGAATTTAAAAATATTGAAAAGTTATATTAATATTTCACATGAACATGCATTTGAAGATAACACATTTACAAAAGCTTTCAGTCAATTATTTAAATATCTTAGTCATCCTAATATAATTTTGCATTGTACAGTTAACATAGGGTTAAAGGAAATGTGTTTAAGATTTGATCTCTAACATTTGAATATTTAGAATTGTCTAAAAGAAAGTGTTTCGCATTCTCAATTTCAGCGCAGGAGGAATACATTAGAGTGCAGTTGTATATACGGTAGATTAAATCCTCCCTTTGCTTTAGCTTTCATTAGTGTTTATCTGTTAATATAATGCATTCCTTCCTAATACAATCTAGCACTAATTTTTCTATAACATCTGCTGTGACTTTAAATAGGTTTGTAATTTTCAATACATATCAATGTTGACTAAGGATATATGTGTTTATTATGTGCAATTTATTATTTGGGGCTAAGAGTTTCTTTTTTCTTCCGAAGATTTATATTCTTTTTTATTCGACATAAAATATACTTATAGTTAAACAATGCCCTGAGCTTTAAACGTTTGTTTATATATTGAGCTATGAGGTCTTTGTGGTTTCCTCACCAGTTTTCAATTAGGAGAACCCTGTTTAGATGTGGTTTATTTGCGATCCTGGTGCGTTTCGAAATCATTAGTTGTTTTTTATTTTTTTATTTTTTGGATGATGGTGATTACAGATACTACCCCTCTTTTATTATTCGGTCAAATCGTGCTGTTCTTATTTGCTCTTGCTTTGTATTTAAACTCTAAACTTTTTCATGGGTTTGCTTTTTCTTTCCCGTCTTCATTATTTTCTTGTATTCCATTGTATTCGTTCTCCAGCTTTTCCCTTATCATTGTCAAATTTTACCAAATTGTTTAATTAAATTTGCAATTTCTGTCTTCTTTTTTTCTCCCCAATATTGTAGTGTGTCTATGCTCAGTTGTAATATTTTGTGTATGTTCCAAATTTTTAATGACATTGGTTATTCGTTTCTTTATAGTGTTGTTTAGTTTCCTTTTGCCTCTGCCCCATCTAGTTCTCTCTTTATTTGATATATAATTTTCTTAGGAAAATGATCGAGAAGGTATGGTCCAATATAGTACACGAATTAAACTCTGTTTCTAGTGTTATGTTAAAAAATGTATCAAACCTGCTTACTTTTTTGTTCTTGCCATAATTATAAGTGTACTTTCATTTACTAGTATTTAATTTTCTCAAGATGTGGCGTATATTAATAGGTAAAATTATATTAGTAAGGTGTTTATCATGTTCTTGCAGTCCATAAGTCTTGTCAAGGTCACTAAGTATATTTTTTAATTTCTTTTGTTTCAATGTTTTCTGATGCTTTTCCAAATTATTTGTGGGTCTTTTTATACATTACATCCCCTCGTATAGTTAAGCAGTCAAAATGTTCTGTCCTTTATTTGCTCTCCCCTATCCTTAAACATCTTAAATTTAGGGTTCGCTTTCCAAGTATCTTCATGATTTTCATTTCGACTGTATTCTTTCTATAGCTTTTACCTTATCTTTGTCAATTTTACTAAGTTGTTTATTTAATTTTTAATTTACTTAGGTTGTTTAATTAAATTGGCAGTTTCTCTCTTTCTTTTTTCTCCCCAGTCTTGTACTATGACTATGCTCAGTTGTAACATTTTAGTGCATGTTCCAAAATTTTCTTGACATAAATTATTTTTGTACTATAATGATATTTATTTTCCCTTTTGCCTTTGCACCGTCTAATTATCTCTTTCTTAGACAACTATTATTCTTCAGGAAAATGATGGGAAAGTATGATCCAATAACTAGTATTTAATAATCTGAAGACATCGTTTATGTTAATAGGCAAAATTATATTATCAAGTTATCTTTTTCCTTACGGTCAGTAAGTGTTGTTGTGTTCACTTGGTATATAGTTTAAATCTGCATCATTAGTGTCATTGGTTTTTATTTAATAATGCATTTTAATGTTTCAAAAATATTTTCCCAGATCTGTCAAAATAACTTTTGGGGCATTTTTTGTCGGTGTGTATATGTTTATGAAATCATATGACTGAAAGTTTATGTGATTAAATTTCCATTAAATCGCAGATTAACTTTTATATTTGTCCAAGATTTTGTGTATATAGTTTTAGTCAATATTGTAATTGACCCACCCTTTCTTATTATTTCTTACATTAACTATAATAATCGCATTCAATCTATGTTCTGTATGTTTAATTAATTCATTAATTAAAGGATTATAACTAATTGCAAAAGTCCCACCTGTCATTACAAAGGCGTTCACTCCATTCATTATCGTCAATACACGTATCCTGAGGCCAAGATTGGCTAAATAGCATTTACTACGGATATTACTTTGACATGTGAAAAGGACCGATTGTGAGTAGAACCCGTGTCGGCCAAGTTTATCTCAATCGAAGCCTTGATCAAAGGCCTTGGACTCTTCCGCTTTTAAGACCGTACATTAAGTGACTGACCATCACGCCCTAAGGTTAAGATAAACCAAAACAAGTATATTACAGGTTTTACTATTATGCAGAAAAACGAAATAATACAATTATCGATTAAATAAAAGTACCCAAGATATCAGAATAAATAACATTGTTTGCAAGTTGCACTTGACTGCACAAACTTTATTTCAGTTAAATATTTTTTGCATTCACAAAAAGAGCACTAATGTTTTGAGAAATCGTCAGGAACACAAATGAATCATTCGAAGACAAAGATTCTCTTAATCGGGAACGGGAGAAGCAGTGTGTGTGCGTGCATGCGTGCGTATGTGTGTATGAATAGCATATATGCCGTGTCTTCATATACTACAAGTTTTAAAATGTTTTTATGAAAAGGAAACCGAGATTCCCGATTTTCCCTCGAATAAAAAAAAATGTGTGTATGTGTGTGTGTGTGTGTGTGTGTGTGTGTGTGTGTGTGTGATTTGGATTTTTAACATAGTTTTAACAATTTTTCAGTCCTATCGCTACGATGTATGCAGTGTGGCAGTTTATAGTGATGTCTAGCACTGGGGCATCATGCCGCAGACATATAGCATCATGTCCCACCCAGTCTCATTATCCTAACACTAGACCGGCCAGTCATAACATTAACCTCTTAATGCTGAGCGCCTAGCGAGGCATCTGTTAGTACCATTTGTACAAGTCTTTGATATGACTCGGCCGGGGTTCGAACCCGCGACCTCCTGCATCCGAGGCGGACACCCTAACCACTACCTCACCGGTGTGGTGCAAAAATGTAAGAGGTATGTCGAATATACAGTGTACATACTATACACATATTTTATTTTATATCATATATAAATACACATACTTTTGATCGAACGGAGTTGAAGATTGACTACAGGATTTTGTACACCTGCTTTCTCTTTTATCTGAGGTTGCATTTGTACTTTATTACTGGTATGCTTCTGATCCCGATTTTGTTATATTTGTAGTATATATTTAGGCGCTCTCTTATGGAGGGGCATTACAGCCATGGTTCTATGCATGTATTTTCTTTATTAGTAAATCGTGTATTTTCTTTTTCTGTCTTTTCTATTATCCATTTTCTGTGTGTAACTCAAGATTGCATCTTTACATCTGCCAGTGCTTCTGTTTAAATTTGATATGCATGATATTGGAATACTGCCAATTCATATCTTCAAGTTTCATGTGCATATTTCCAGTATTCCACACCTCACCTTTCTTCATATCATTATTTCTTTTCTAAGTCTCCTCGTTGTATGCTGACACTTTATTTTTAATAACCATAACGGTAAAAATACATAACATTGTAGAAGTTACAATGTAGCACAGTGAACATTACAATTAAGATGTTAGCATAATACAATGTAACACAGTGTGAAAGTTACAATTAAGACGATAGCATAATACAATGTAACACAGTGAACATTACAATTAAGATGTTAGGATAATACAATGTAACACAGTGAAAGTTACAATTAAGATGATAGCATATGTAACACAGTGAAAGTTACAATTAAGATGTTAGAATAATACAATGTAACACAGTGAAAGTTACAATTAAGATGTTAGGATAATACAATGTAACACAGTGAAAGTTACAATTAAGATGATAGTATAATACAATATAACACAGTGAAGGTTACAATTAAGATGTTAGGATAATAGAATGTAATACAGTGAAAGTTACAATTAAGACGACAACATAATACAATGTAACACAGTGAAAGTTACAATTAAGACGATAGCATAATACAATGTAACACAGTGAAAGTTACAATTAAGACGATAGCATAATACAATGTAACACAGTGAAAGTTACAATTAAGACGATAGCATAATACAATGTAACACAGTGAAAGTTACAATTAAGACGATAGCATAATACAATGTAACACAGTGAAAGTTACAATTAAGACGATAGCATAATACAATGTAACACAGTGAAAGTTACAATTAAGACGATAGCATAATACAATGTAACACAGTGAAAGTTACAATTAAGACGATAGCATAATACAATGTAACACAGTGAAAGTTACAATTAAGACGATAGCATAATACAATGTAACACAGTGAAAGTTACAATTAAGACGATAGCATAATACAATGTAGCACAGTGAATGTTAACACTAAGATGTTAGGAAAATACAATGTAGCACAGTGAAAGTTACAATTAAGATGTTAGGATAATACAATGTAACACGGTGAAAGTTACAATTAAGACGATAGCATAATACAATGTAACACAGTGAATGTTAACACTAAGATGTTACTATAATGCAGGTTGGAATATTGTAATCAATGCCACGTGTCCTAGTGGAGCATTTCTATAAAGACCAGTTATGGCAACAAATGGAACTGTTAGATTAATCACTCACAAGGCAGATTCTAACCATGGAATACATAGCAACTGAGTCTCTATTTCACCACCAACATTCATTAACTTGCAGAGAGAGAGAGAGAGAGAGAGAGAGAGAGAGAGAGAGAGAGAGAGAGAGAGATTACCGTAGCTCTGTTTTGTTATTTATTTTTCCGGAGATTTCAGTCCAACTATATTGGCAAAATGGCACACACTTCTTTAACATTTATTTATTTATTTATTTACATTTGTTGGCCAATCGAAAGTCATAGATTGTTCATTGTAATCTCATCAAAGTCCGATAATGATCAGATATACATGCGCAAATTTAACATGATGTAGAACACGGCTCAGTGTAAGGGGATCCTGTCATTTTGTCCTTCTGTGCGTCCGTACATCTGTAAATATAGTTCATTCTAAATAACTGCTGGAGATTGACCAAACTTATTTCATACCTTGTTAGTATTGCAAATACATTTATGAGAGTATGTCTGTTGCTTATTGTCCATGGACATATGTGTGTGTGTGTGTGTGTGTGTGTGTGTGTGTGTGTGTGTGTGTGTGTGTGTCCGTTTAAAAAAAGGAAATAATTAATAACACGCATAGGGATATGTAATCCCGATCTAATAAAGTTGCACAGGAATTGTAGGCTGGCACTAAGAGTCCTTAAAGCTAATAGAATTTATAAAAAAAAAATTATTTAATTTGTTTACTGTTTGATGCATTTCAAGTAAACCGCGATTACAAAAAAGTTCTCCTGTGAAAAGAGCATTCATTTATAAATACTCTGAAATAAGGAAGCTTCTAAATTGTCTTATTATTCAAGAAATGCTACGTTCCTGTCTTTTTTACAAAATTTTTATCATTTTTGGGGGAGGGGGAGTGGGCGCCAGACAGATTCCCCCGCCCCGATTGCCCCCCAAAAGGAAAAGTGTTTTTATATGTTTCTGTACCCCATATAGTCTGTTGTGTTGTGTTTTTAATTAAAAAGAATTTCGTACGAAAAATTTATTTAGATATAATTTCGATCGGGGTATTTTTTCCTTAGTGTATGAAGAACCCAGGCTGGTTTTTCTTTCTAAGGGGTTGTTCATCCGACCAAGGACTTCATTGTCCGAGGCGGATTTCCTTCCCTTATGTTTTGTAGTGATCTTTTCCAAGGATCTCCTAAGTCCTGTGTTTGCTACGTGCATTTTGCTATATTGTTTGTATGCTATAGATGTTGTAAGGACGGCGGTATATCAAATTTTATCCAAGTTGTCTATTTCTACTTTTATTATTTCTTGTTTTTGGTTTTTGAAAAACTATTTGGTTTTTGTTTAATTTCCTAAAAAAAAATTAATAAAAAAATTCAATTTATATCTTGTAGTTTTTGTTTATTATATGAGAGATTTTTGTATCTTCTGTGGAAATATATACAACGAAAAAAATACCTATTGTGTGTATTTCTGTTTTGTATGCCGTATGTTTTGACCTCATTTCTATATCGAGGGTACTTCCTAGCCTGATATAGAAGGTAACATCCCTTTATTTATACTTTGCTGCCCTCTATTTGGGCATAGTTGAACCCCTTTTTGTTTTGTCCGAAATTGTTTTAGACAATATAAATTTTTTTTTGTTTAAAAATATCATTGTATTATATTTGCTGTATATCTCTTTTGAGGGAAACCTTTTGTTAGTAATGTGCTCATGTTTACCCCTTGTTTTTGTTTGTTTGTCCATATGCTGCGTCTGGGGTTTTCTTGTGCTCCCCTATAGACCTGTTCACTTTACGTAGCGCCTTGTGACATACCCTATACTATCTACACTCAATGTTTCCTCCGGAACTCAGGTTGCATGTCCCCGTCTGCTTTTGTTTTTGTTCCTACCTAGGTTAGTCTTTTAGTCAACGTTACATTTGTAGGTTTCCCTCTTGTATCGTTTAGCTGCAAGTTTTTACTGGTATCCAAGACTCCCCTTCCAGAACCCATATGACATGTGACAGAGGAGCATCCAGCCCGCGTTCTGGCTGGAAACGCCCCCTAGGCGGGGCGGTAAACTGGAGCCCATCTCCCACAGTAGTCCTCCGCCAGCGGCCCGGGAGGGTTTTTATATGCGCTGTTTCTCTTTAGCTAAATTCTTATTATGAAGTCTATTATTACATGTAGTATATATTTATTTGTTATCTTGTCTAAATACAGTAATTGGTTATCACGATATCTCCCCTTAGAAGCTAGTTATTTTTGTATCTCCCCCCCCCCTTACTTTATCGTTTGCTTTACAATTTATAATTACATGTTTTTTTGGTAAATATATCTTTTTTGCATAACGGGCACCTGCGCATAATTCTAATCATATGTCTACGTATGGCTACATCTCCTGTTAGCCATACGTCATGGAGCTATTTGAAGATCAAACTTTGTATTTTCATTGATTTAATTTGTGCCCATGTCGAGATACGGCATGTAGAATCAGACGTTTTGGTCCTCCATATCAGAATATGCATTATACCTGATCCACGTAATTATTTTTATTCTATTACCGCTGCGCCCTCTGTTGTCATAATCGCACATTTATATATTACGTCTTGCTGCATATTAACAGTCAACTTTCGACTTTCATTGCGTAAAACCATGATCAATTCACAATATTCTTAAATTTTCATTTTATCATTTAGAGAATTAAACCATATGTTGTTTGATGGTACTGAATTTGATGGTTTTGCCTTTTTCTGTTACTCATACAGTCGAACCATTGTATACTGGCGTATACTGTCACCACCCCTAAAGAAGGAAAGAAATGAGAGAAGTTAGACGGAGAGTTGACTGGGTGGAATAGATAAGACTGTTTTTGTATTTCCTTACAGGAATCTGATAAATGCTACGAGAGAGAGAGAGAGAGAGAGAGAGAGAGAGAGCAGCTATAGATGTTTGGTATCAGTTATAACATGGAGAGAGCTTTACAGGTACATAGCTACCGGAACTACTGCTCTCTATCTGTTCCTTCTTCAACAAGAGCTTTCTCCACAATTAGTAGAGGACTCACGGTACTAATTCAGTTCCCATAGTAAACCTATGCAAACACCATGATATTAAAAATTCAATAACTTTAAATTTCTGAGTGATCATGATCAAACCCTATATTTATCAATATAAATGAAACCTGGATGTCAGCTTCTGTGTATAGAAAAGGATATGAGCCGCGGCATTTTCTGGACCTGCATGTGTTCGAAACATTCCGCACCAAAGAGTCAGGTGCTAAGTTTAGTAATGAGTGTTCCAAACTCAAGACTGAAATTCCATCAATGAAACAATGTTTCTATTTTTTTTCACTTACAGCTCGGATAAGCTCTCGAAAGAATTCTTTTTCCTAAGACATAACTTACATTATTAACCAATCCTGTCCAGGCAAACCCATATATACTTCCAAGCTGGTTCCCATTTTTCCATACAATTAGTACCGTGTGTCCTAGATGAGAGTGAGAATCGAGAAGGTGCAGAGATTAAAGATAAATGATAGGGAGACTAGGGGAGATGATTACAAATAGTAAGAATAACTCTGCTCTGCATTTGCTATGATGCAACTCGCATCAGTCCTTATGTGCAGAAAAAGAGAAATCTTGATTGAAAGCGAAAAAGGTGAAATAGGATAGAGAGCAGAAGGAAAACAGATAGAAACAGCGTGGTCATTAATGCCAGTATCCATACTACTGTGACAATAGCCTGTCAACTGATTGGACGTTCTTAATCTGAATGGGTTCTAAAACAACGAACATACAGATATAAGGGTGTGCAGAAACTACACAAATCTGAATTTAAAAAATTGAAAAATTGTATTAATATTTCACATGAACATAGATCTGAAGAAAAGAAACATTTACGAAGGCTTGTTATTTACATTGGTAAACAAATTACTTCATTATTTATGCAGCACTAAAGTCTCTTATTTCCCAAATGATTGCGTGTAAAAAGCCTTCATATTTCAGTCATCTTATAAACTAAATAACATCTTTAGAGTTACAATTGGCATTGAATTATACAAGTATATAAGTCTTGATGTCAACGCGAAAATTTCCAAAGTTGTTTATAATAATTGTGTTTAGCCATTTGCCAGATTTGCACGATGTTATCCTGTGTCACAGAACAGATTACAAATGGTTCATTTGGATTCCATGAGAATTCTAAGATCTCGCCAGTGTGTTCGCATTGAATGAAAATCAGCTCTGGTGGGCCACCTCCAGCATTTTCTGCAGATTATTCCAATCCAAGTTTGCTTATATCCCAGACATATAACTTTCCATCTCTGCCACTAGATGCCAGAAGTTTCTCATTGTGAGGGGTCCAATGAACCTGGAATGTTGCGTCTTTATGTGACTCAGTTGAATACAGCTTCGATTTCAAATTCCTTAGATCCCATAATGCGATAGTCTCATCCGCAGATCCAGTGGCCAGAATAAACTCCTGATGGGGATTAAGGTCAGGCAGTGGACCTCAGCAGTGTGTGCATGAACAATGAGACTGGTGTGGTTTGAACGAGTGTCCCAGATTATAAATCTCTTGTCATAGGAGGGATGCCATGCCACATCATTTACAATAGATGTATGCTCTGTAAAAATGGTAATCGCATCAATAACTCCTCCATCTGCTGACATGGAATTGATACCCAAATAAACAAATGACGTGGTCATTTGAAGCATTAATAAGATGGCCATTTAGAATGGGATTCCAGAAGAGACCATACCCTTCTTGTCCGTGACCTTTCAATGTCAGTTCTGGACTACATTTTCCACTGGGATCAGGTTCAGATGGGTGCTTTCTGTAGTCAAATACAAGCACATCATTGTAAGATGTCTTTGTTGCAATGATGCAAGGATTCTATGGCATGTAGCAAGCCTTCTTTACTTCACCATCGTGATTGATTATCCTATCTATTTCAATCTTCCAATTACCTGATTCGTTGTCGTAATTGAAATCGTTAAACTGAGGACTGTCATTGGGCAGCTGCATATTAGCTATCAACAAGAAGTTTTGCTCATCCAAATTCGTGTGTGTACCCAATATTAGCTTTTGGAAAGTGTAGTCTTCTCCCCGTGGTCTTGTAACATTGGGCAACCACTGTGCTGTAAGACACGGCCATTCCAGGGCATGTCTCACCACTAAGTGATTGAGAACATGTTCGTCCACATCTGATAAATTATTGTCCTCATCGCCCAATATCACTTCCTCTACAACATGAAAACATCCTTCTTGCTCCATCACGGTTATAAATATAAAATTGTGCACGTTTGATTCAAACAAAAGAAATATACCTCAACTTAAATCTTTTTCTTCTTTTTTTTTTTTTTTTCACACGCGCATGAAGCTAGGACTCACAGAGTAAATCTGAAGAACTGCAATGACTCGGACAGAGATAGAGATCTATATTCTAACTGCATTTTGTATTATCTACGGTCACCCTTGCATGACCTTATTCATTATTTCGCAAAGAAACCAAGTAGACATCAATCTGACCAATAGTATGTCAGTTTATACATGGATTAGTGGTTTTGCTTTATTCCACATGCCATATTTCGGAGTAATCACGCCCCATTGTTCGACATCCGGCATGAGTTGATTTCCAGTGATAAACTTACCTGCACAATTAACTATTACTAATAGTTTCCAAATTCTATCTATATAAATGTGAACCTGCAATAATAATAATAATAATAATAATAATAATAATAATAATAATATCGAATAGAAGAAAGGGTAAATTTGATAATTTGAACAAATATGTGTCTATGTAGACCTGGCCGTTTTTTTTTTTTTTTTCCCCTTTAATGTTAGTAACCAAATTGATGAGGAAATATCTATGGATCTGACCTATTCTTAAAAATACATCTTATGATCAGGTATTTAATTCAACTAGTATCAAAGCATGGTTCAATGAATGTATGAATGAATGCATGAATGAATGAATGAATGAATGAAGATTTTAACAGTTTATTAGGGTATCTATCAAGTATTAACTTGAAGAAAAAGAACACCATCCGTGTGGATGTGGCATACATTTATTTCTCGCATAAATGACAGAATTGTGAGAAATCTTAATCATTAATTTGAGTTTTAGGAATAAAATTATGTGTGTATTCTAGACATTTTCTAAAATGTCTTTGGCATTTATTTTTCTGAAATTTGTCATTTATTATTATTATTAGTAGTATTACTGTTGTTGTTGTTGTTGTGTGAGCTGTTTATCCAGTTATGCATCTGAGAGCACTGATATATTTGAAAGAAATTCGTTACTAGTGTTTTGAATTATATTGATGTTTTTAATTCACTCTTTCATATGAGAGAAGGAGTGTGTGTGACTTAGATTTTTAACGTAGCTTTAATAATTTTTCAGTCATTTCGCTACGATGTCTGCAATGGGACAGTTTATTGTGATGTCTAGCGAAACGAGAGAAAAATGCATTGGGGTTGTTTGGATTCCACGGTAGGAGCGGATGAGTGGATGGAATATTTTTAGGCAATGTCAATACTTTGTTTCACACACATACACGCGTGCGTTTACACACACATACACACACGCGTGCGTAAACACACACATATGTGCAAGCAAAGACAAACACACACTTGATTTGGAAAATGGTCTGATTGTTTTCTCTACATTTTTGGGTAAATTCGGTCATGTTCCTTTGTGTGCGTTTGACTTGATGACAGAAACATGCCACGCTTCAGGATAATTTAATGTAAAATGCAAAGTTAAACTTTGGTGGAATCTCATAGAAACATAAAAAAGAATAAACAATGTTGTTTCTTGACCTGCACTTTTGTTGGATATATATTAACTTGGACGTTTTTCTGTTCTATTTAAGTGTTCTATTTAAGTTTTGTTAATATTTGGCGTATATGCTTTACCCCATGTTGGAATGAGATTTTTCCAGAATGTGAGTGAGGGATTTTGTAGAGCCATTTTTCATTTTCTTTTTTATTATTTTATACGAGAGAGTGAGACAGAGAGACAGAGACAGAGACAGAGACTGAGACTGAGACAAAGATACAGAGATGGAGAGAGAGAGAAGAAATATATTGGAGACATTTTGGATTCCAAGGCTAGGTAGGAATGATGCCATACCCATTCCCTCCCAGTGGCTGTATCACTCTCACCTCAGTAGTATATGGGGGTACGTTAGCGTCAATGGGACCATAATGTTAAAAATGGGTATATTCATTTTGGCGTCAAGGGGAATTTAACATGCGGAAATTTAACATGGAGTGAATGGGGAATTGAACATAGTGATGAGGGATTGGGCCAATTTAGCGTCAATGGGACCTTAACGTTAAAAATGGGTATATCAAAATTGGTGTCAGTGGGAATTTAACATGGGAATGTCAACTGGAGTTCAATGGAAATTGAACACGGGTGATGTTATGGGTTTATAGGGTCAAAACTATTTATAGGGTGAAATGTATTTATAGGACAAAGGGTTGATAGGGACAAACATAGACATACATAAACAAACAAATACACATCCAAACACAAAGAAAAGAGGACAGAGATGTTCCAAAGAAAGACGCACAGACAGAATAGATACTCCAAAAAGAAAAGTCTATTGTATGGGTACAAAACATTTATTCAAATGTATACATGGGTTCTACGGCCTGTGCTTTGGTCTAAGCACTATCCAATTAATACATAAACATTTAGACATTAAACAAACGTATTTACAAGTTATCTATTTCTTGGTTCTAGAAAAAATACTTTTGAAAATTAAAGTTCATGCCTTCAACAAAAAAAACCATATACAACTTATATACATTTCATCAAAGAATGACATTTTTCGTACTACAATTAATGTCCATTTTTGATAAAAAGCTAAAACAAAACAAGTAACAAACAATCAAATTGGACAAAGTTCGTGCTTTTCTCTATATCCGTCACACACCTTGTTTAAATCTGGTCAGCTACCACTTGTGTCCCAGCGTAGATGTTTTCCATCACGTACTCCCTTTCATTCGTAAATCTGCTGTTATGTCCATTGTGCGAGGTACACTTAATGATAAGCAGATCAATGGTGGTTATTGTCTTCTTCCCATGGAGTTACAACGTATGCCATATGAATGGTCACTTTTCCATCGGTGATGTCAAATTTTTCTCTCATTGTCTGCATCGTCGAAGCAATAGCCCTCAATAGTTTGGAAGAAGTTAATTCTGCAGGTGTACTAAATTCGAGACATACAGGAGAGTTCAAACTGTTGTGATACATAGATAGGCTCAAATGACCTCAATCTTTGACTTGACACTGACGTCTGAGTTCCTCTAACAGTGAGTCAAATAAGTCCGTAATGAAATCTGCTGCTTCCTCGGCTGGAACGTCAGGCGCAAAGTCTTTAAATTTCACTGTGTAGGTGTAAGTTGTCGTCCTAAATTTTCTCGAAGTCGCTGTCTGAGTCATTTGGATGCCAAAATGCTCCTTTAGGTCTATTGAATCCTTTTCTTTCTTGGACGCGCTTTGCTGTGACAGTATGGTGGTGAAAGAAGTCAATGATGTTTGTTCCTTCTCTTTTTTTCATCTGCGTAGAGTGATTCATCTTTCTCGGCGTTTGTCCTCGCAATGAAGTGTCGTTCTTGGTAGTCGTCCCTTTTTTATACTGAACGATATCAGCATGTCCATAAGGTAAAGTCTTGTAGTCTGGAAGTCGTACTGGTTGCACGTAGTTTGCCATGGCGTTAGTAAATAAACAACTAAGATGTGGTACTGAATTGGTGATGTGATCGTGAGGCACAGCATTGCACTCGAGTTTCTCATTGGACTTGAGTCTGACGCTCGATACTTGCTGTTTGAAACTATTCATCTTTCTCGCTTGGCGATTGTAGTGACAATGAACTATTGGTCTTGGACGTTGTTCCTTTTTATATGCTGGCCAATATCGACGTGACCGTACGGTAAAGTGAAGTGGTTGGGAAGCCGTACTCGCTTCTGATACACGATTTGATAGACTTTTTCCAAGGGCCGGCTGACGATTTGGTGTGTGGGTAAACGTACAATCTTGTGCGGTTCGTGGGTGGTCACTTTAAAATTTCCATCCTGTCCTGACTGCAAGGCTTCTTTCAAGAGGCCAAAGTTCACCAGTTGACTGGTGCGATAATTGAGAGTCAATCCTTTCACTTTCCACTCCGTGTGCACTTCTCCTTGAGGGTCATGGTATTCGTAGCCGTAATTTTTGGGACCGCCACTTGCAAAACTTTGAATCTTGTCGTCGGGATGCTCGTCCGTCCAGGCTCCTAAACGGTCTCCTTCGATGTTAGGGTGAGGTTGACCCAGGCGATCGATGTAGATGCAACTGTTCGTGTCAAAATATAGCACACGATCTCCTAACAGTTCTAAAGCTTCGTACAGTTTTAAGCGAGCATGGGCTGTCACGTAAGCCGCAATGATGACATTTCCAAATTCGTCGGCTTCTACAAAGTTCAGTTCTTCTTCGTAATTGACTAAGATCAAGTCCTCACGAACGACGTCCACGTGTTTCATATATTTGGTTTTGTCGTGAATCATCTGGAAGTAGCGGGGAGGTTAGTAGTAGATGAATATGAGGATGCTGTCTCAAAACATCCACCCACCCCCCAAGTTTAAATATATGAGGATGCTGTCTCAAAACACCCACCCACCTCCAAAGTTTGAATATATGATGATGCTGTCTCAAAACACCCACCCACCTCCCAAGTTTGAATATGATAATGCTGTCTCAAAACACCCACCCACCTCCCAAGTTATGGAGAGGTTGAAAGATGTTCCCGGACCTCTAGATTTTTTTCATATTAAACAAAGCACATGTTAATGCAGGATATCATAACCTACAAAGCACACGTTAATGCATGATATTATAACCTACAAAGCACATGTTAATGCAGGATAACATATCCTACAAAGCACATGTTAATGCAGGATATCATAACCTACAAAGCACATGTTAATGCAGTATATCATAACCTACAAAGCACAATAAAATATTATATAAAATGTCCTATTACAAAGAGCCAATTTGTAGCGTCGGATTTAATCAAACACACACAGATTTTTTAAAAGATTTAATTCAATCAAATCAGCCTCAAGATATACTGGGATAGTAACAGTTTGTTAGAAATATGTTAGAAAAATATTTTCATTTACCTGTCCATGTGTAAATTCGCTTGCAGAATGGCCACGAAGAAAATTCTGACTGCCTTTTATAACGTTATTCTGGAAAAATCCATTGGAAATTACCTATCTTTAACCTGATTCCAGAACATTCTGGAGTAGGCGTAATTTTGGGAAAATCCATTGGAAATTACCTATCTTTAACCTGGTTTCAGAACATTCTGGAGTAGGCGTTATATTCTAAAAAATCCATTGGAAATTCCCTATCTTTAACCTTACAAAGTTTCAGAATGATCACATGATTTAGTTATTATGGAAATTTCGTTGGAAATTCCGTGTGACACTATGACAACAGTCAGAATTTTCCTTCGTGATCATTTTGCAAGAGAATTTACATGTGGACAGGTAAGTGTGTGAAAACATTTTTCTAACAAAATATACATTTTCAGAGAATGGAGACTAGTATATAAATGGGGGTTGTGACACACTTTTATCTGTTTCCATAGATCAAATATTTTAAGAATTCTATCGTAAAAAAATGATGAAACCTATATCGTAAACAAAGATACAAGGAAGAAAGACAGTTATATATAATTGTTTTAAAGAATTTCATCCCCTATCACTAGAACATCAACATTTGCTATTAAGTATAATTTACTTTCAAAATTGTACAAATAAAATTTAATCCTACCGGTTACTTTTCGATGACATTCAAATAGTTCTTTCATTGCTATCTTACTGAGAAGATACTTAGTACCTTTTACAAAAACCTTCGACCGGTCGAAGTCTATATTAATTTTTGTATATTGTTGCTGGCTGATCGGGTCATGAAAATTGTCATATTTTAAAGCAAGCTCGTCTCGCAAACTTTCGAGATAATTAAAATATTTGCTATCGTATGATCTGATAAGGGAGAGTTTGATTCTGTCAAATTTACTAAAACAAATACCTGACATTTCATCGTTAAATTCAAATGATAATTGCTGGTTATTAACCATTATCTTTTTGATTTTGCTATTAACTCCATCGACTAATGTTCAATTTTTGAGCATTATTTCTGATGTTTAGACAAAATTACTTGCATAATGTCCAAGTGCTAGTGTATTAATTCCGTCCCTGCAATACCTTTTATCATCAAAATTACTTAGTCCTCATTTTATAATTCTATCCGTTTCAAGTTTGTGAAGATTTGTGCTGATAACATCTGTTTTCATAAAACTGACGCTATTGTTTAGCACTGCTTTAAAGTCATCAAAATTCATCATCTTTTTCACATACCCTCGAGGAATACCTTTTGCTTTTTTTGTAAGTTTATTGTCATCTAATATGAGAGCATACATTGTACTCTTTAGTCCGACAAATTCCCTAACTGGCATAAACATAAACTCGTCTTTCATTTTTCCAATAACTTTCTTATTCGAATTATCTTGAAATTTACTACATTCTGGATAATCTGATAAATCGAATAGATTTTTATTATTGTAAATATCCTGATAGACATCTTCACATTTTATATTATAAATTAGCAAGTCAAGTCTGTATCAGTAAATAGCAACTCTAAACTGACCACTGCTTTTTGGTAAAATTATAGTGAAAATCGTACATCAGCCACTTCGATATATCAAGTAGAGCTGCACCAACATAAATTGGTTTATTTAACTTTAAATTTGTCTTTCGTCGTTGTATTGCAACAAGATTTTCAGTAAATATTTTCATACTAACAAAACCATCATCATTAACTAATTTATTTCTGCGATTTATGTCATTAACAATTTCAATATTGACTCGCTTTCGAATATTTTCCATCGTCTTACCGAACACCGAGTTGTTCATTAACTTGAAAAAGTTTTTCTCAAATTCGGTTTTAGCCACAGCAGGACGTTTCGTATTTAAGTCAATATAATTTGCCATCCACCTAGACTGATTAAACTTTAGCACGCGATGTACTTTTCTCAGAATTAGTCCAGCATCTACGGCTTGTTTTAAATTTTTGTAATGCATAACGTAATTTCTTTTATTTAACAAATTTGGAACTAACTTATTAACAATCGAATTTTTTGCTGTTGTCGTTGCTCGTTGTTCAGGCGATAATAAACTATAATTAATCATCATTGACTCTGCGGAAAACGGATAATCGTTATGTAGATCATGTAACTAACTAGGATAATCTAGATCAACTTCAACAAAATATGAAATATCTTCTGGAAGATTTTTTTTCAGTTTCTTTAAGAAATTGATCTGGAGTTATCCAATGAAATCCTCCACACGGCATTGGCTCTGACATCGCATAGCCATAAAAATTATAAGCGTCCAGATAAATAATATAATTGGATGGGAGATTTTTATTATAATTTTTCAGATATTTGTTATTAGCTACTGCATATTTTTTGTTATAACGCTAATTCCGCCTCTGATACCTTTTTCAATATAGTTAAACATATTAACATCTGTCAAGAGATCCAATTCTATCGTACTCGTTATTAACAGAGCGTCCCATGACAATCCAGGTGATGAATAATACTAACAGGGGTCTAATCCATAATTTTTATGACTAACTTGACGAAAACTCTCAAAAACATCTGCTAGCAATAATACATCTGTTTTCAAATATAGATCGTGATAATCACCAAATGTTTTACAACTAAATTTATTCCAAATATCTTGTGCATATTTGTACTCGTCATCTGTGATACTTTCATTTTTGAGTTGTGAGTAAAATTTATCTTTATCAGGAAGAGAAGTTTCATTAAATCTGCTCCAATCATCGAGATACTCGTACGGAAATATACCTTTTTTTGTTAGATTGATATAGTTTTCACCAAAGCAACTTTTTAGGTTAGCGAAATTGCTCCAACTTTTTACAAGCTCATCTAATGATGCTGCCATAAATTGCAGACTGTCAATGAAACGTAATTTACCGAGCGTCACTGACATATACTTTTCATTATTATTTGGAATACATTTTATTGTATTATTTAATCTTAGTTTAGCTTTAATATTTTTATCACCAAATGCTTCTACAATGATATGACTGTCATAGCCACGAAAGTTATGTAAAACTACAGGAATACAATCTGGAGCATGAAATTTTAAATTACAACTGTTATGAGCTGCTCCACGATATTGGCCGATCAAATGACAATCATCTCGCACCTTATTACCTTGTTCCAGCAACTTTTCACAAATATGACAATCAACCGCTTCATCGAAATCGAGTTGTTGTTTAGACGTTATTTTCATCGGAGCTGTTTCAAGTAATCTGTTAGAAATTTTATTAACTTCGTCTATTAAATTCTTTAATAACCATACAGCTGGATTTTCACCTCTATATAACTTTATCGGAGTTGAAAATTTATCGTTAGGGCAACAAACTACTTTATAAGCTACTCCGCAAGGAATATGTTGTTGTATTTTTCTAGTACTTGATTTATTCGGATTATTTTCTGCTCCAACCACAGGAACGAGTATACACTCGAAATCAGCGTAAATAACAAAAGGAATATTTAGTTTATGATCATAATTTTTAAATTTTAATATTTTTTTCTTTTTCTTTAGGGATAGTTATTTTTTGAACGTTGACACGGTATTTGAGATGATCTTTTACTATTCCACCGCTAGAAAAACCCTGTAGACATTTATAACAGAAATATTTTTTATTTTTATTTTTTACTATACTGTCTGCCAACCAAGCCGTTAAAGTTTTTTATCCAACAATAATGTCCCTGATAAAATAATAAATTTATTGTATCTTGTGTAGCATTTTCTGAGATATATCTCGGGTAAACATTTTCTTTCTCATCTAGTCCGAAAACATTTACTGAGATACTCTTTTGTTTTTCAAACTTTGGCATATGATTTTCCTCTACTGGAAAGTCAATGCCATTAAAATTTAGTTCGTCTTTGTACGGAAAATACTTGTTAACACGATCAGCATTTTTTCTTCTGGAAACATCGCAGAAAAAATAGACCATTGAAAACATTTGTTATCATTGTTTTTGACATTTATAAAGCATTTTTTGTTTTTAATTTTCTTGAGGGAGATCGACGTACAAACTACCGCGAAGTACGTTATACTTTGATGTGTGAAATAAAACTTCTTTTATCATTTCAAATTTCCAACCCGATCCTGATGCAGTAAATTCTTCTAATTTTTTTTTTTTTTTCTTGATGTATTTCATCGGCGACCATGGCAATGTTTGTTCCAGTTAATATTTTTCTTGATTTTGCTGTTAGATATGGTTGCGAAATTTCACTGTCAAAACTTTTTCTTTCAAAAATTACATCAAATACATCCTCAACTGCATGTAACTTTGATAAAATCGTATGATATTGGACTATAAGTTTCATACTTTTATGAGCCGCAAGTTCTTTTGATATAACAGGTCGTAAAAGATGAAATAAACTTGTGGAGTTAAAATTTGCTAAAATATTTTGATAATCAAGTTTGTAACTATTATCATAACCGGAAAATGCTGTAGCAATTTTTTCAGATTTGATAATGCTCTTTATAGCAATATCTCGCAATTTTAACATTATATATAATAGTAATATTTTATATTTAATTGAATTTTTTTTAATTAGAGATATGAAATCCTTATAGTATAATGACAGAAATTTTGAGATATCTAAGATTGACGGTGGAAGGGCAAGAATTTTAGCATGTACACCCAAAGTATAATTTGTACGCTGGAAATGCAATAGGTTCTGTTATTTAATATAGAATCCAGCTCGAACGATAATTTCAGTAAAAGGTGATGATGCAGAAAGAACTAAAATGTTTAGAAAAGATTTTATTTATACTTTACTTTGCGACGATATTCCAGAAGGACAGCGAGTTTATCAAGTAAATGGAGCAGTTAATGATGATAATATTGAAAATTTAGCACTACAAAATGAATTTCAACTTCACCCAGTGTTTGATTTATATGAGGCAAATGATCGAGGAATTATTCGACATAAAAAAAAAACCATAAAAAGTTGTTGGAAGTTTACAAAGAAATGGATATCTTGATGTTACTGTACGTGGAACTAAAACTGATTTTATTAAATATAGAGCACACCGTTTTATATTTGAAACTTGTAATGATGTTATTCCAGTTGGTCTAGTTGTTGATCATAAAAATGGTATTAAAACAGATAATGGTTTGGAAAATTTAAATATGGTTACACAAAAAAAAAATTACTAGAAGAGGAATTGGTGATGGTTATAATTTTAAAAATCCAAGAAGATCGGTTATTTCAATAAATTTAGAAACTGGAGAAAAGTACAATTTAGATCAATAACATCTGCGGCAAAATATCATAAAATTAATTCAAGTGCAGTAAAATTTGTAGCTGATAATGTAACTAAATCAGCAACGTCAATGTTGACATTTGATAGATTTAATTTTAAATACGATAACTAATGATATTTTCTATATCATTTCGAGTAAGACAATTATGACTAAATTCCATAATATCATCGCGATTAAATCGTAATGTCATCATTTCTTTGTATCAAGTTTTATTTTTTCTGCTACTGTTAATAAAAATCTGTCAGATTCGCCTAATATTATAATAACATCAACAAAATAAAAAATATGTCCCAACAAACAATTTCGAATTGCCTCAGCTAATTCTCTGTAATTTAATATATTAACTCTTTGATGATATTTTATTTCCCAAACATCTTATTATTTATTAATTAGACAAAAGATATATTATAATAATGAACTTGATTGAAAGACTGGCTGAACTATATTCGGGAGATTTTGTTTCAAATTTTATCTTAGAAAATTTCAGCTGTATTTTAGATAAATCTGCTGGTTATACTGAAAATGATATTTTGCATAACGATGACGACGAAGATGAAGATGATGTTGTTGTTGTTAGTAAAACAAATTTAAGCAGACCAACAACTGGGCGATATAATGTTAAGTACCATATTGCTACAAAAATAATAAAATTTAATTTTACTATCACAGAGCATCAAATATTTTGGCAACTTATAAAACCTTTTTGAAACGTAAAAATAACTGGACAGCAAAGAAATATAAAATACGATTTTATTTTTGTTAAAATATTTAATTTAATGCCAGTTGATGATGCAAGAAAATTACATTTAATTTCTTTATGTAAACCTGTAAAATGTAAATCCGTGCTAATAAAATGCGAAGAAATTTATAATAACATTATTCGATCATTATAGATTTAGTTGGTACCCAGCTATTAAATTTATCGCTATACCCACGCCATTTGACTAAACTTTTGTTGCCGCGCTTTTGAATAACTTTTTCAATAACAAATATATCTTGTTCTGTTTTCTGAAGTTCTTGCTCGTAAAAACTGCCAGTTATAGGTTCACCTAATAAATTTTTCAACGAGTATGTAACTGGTATTGTTAAAAGTACTTTATCAACAACAAATACTTCTTCGCTCCAGTTATGAGTATATCCTTTTTCAAATGTTTTTTTTTTTTTGGTCAAAGAAATTCTAACTTTATCACCAACTTTAAATTTATGTCGTCGGTACATATTTTCGTTTGCTAATATTGGATTTGCAATCGCGTCGTTTGGCGACATTTTCCTTTCGCCTAGCGAAAGGGATCTATGTTTCGTGTTATTATACTCGTCAACAATTTTCTGTAAATTGTCAATATGTTTACTCGTATTGTTAGCTGTTAAATATTTGTGTATTTTTTCGTTGAGCGTGCGATTAAATCTTTCAACGATGACGCTTTTTCCCTCATTTCCTGTAACATATTTTTTAATGTTATTTTACTCTAAAAACTGTTCAAATTTTTTAAAAAATTCTGCTCCATGATCAGTCCAGATTCTATTTGGTTTTCTTTCCGTGTTAACAATAATTTGTTTTAATGTATCAGTCATCGATGTTCCTGTTTCATCCGAAACGGGTATGCTAAACGCGTATTTGCTAAACACATCTAGAGCATTAAAAAGATATCTCTTGTTATCATTAAACTGAGCAAGATTTGAGACATCAACTAAATCTATCGCCCAGATATCATCATCGGCATTTGCGACAACTTTACGTCGCGGAACCTTTTTTTGTTAGATTTGTGTAGCTCAGATGCTAGCGTCTTCGAGGCAAGATCATCATATAATTCTTTTTTACCGAGACCTAATTTATATTTTGCTCCAATAAAACCCTGAACCAGCCTTCGGTCAACACCTTCTCGCATATTTACAGGTTTCATATCACGAAGTTCCTCTAACATTACTTTATCGCAGCTATGTTTATTTTGTTCGTTGTCTGGACGTTCAATGTCTCTGTAGCAGATATCATGGCGCATCGCTATTGCATCAACTTGATTGTAAGGCTCTTGTCCTGGCAGCGGATTATCGTTTTCGTCAAGTTGTTTATCAAGAGGATTATAAGGTCCAGTGCATTTATGGCCTGGCAATGTCCAACCGCCTTTTGGTTTCGGCAGTTTGCCAATTAATTTATGTATATCTATACCTGTTCCAATTATTTCTCTGTTGTTGCATTTCTGACAATATGTAACAATTTTATTTTGCTCAAGATACAAATCTCTATCGCAATCGCACTCGCATGTCATTTATTTATTAATCGTCTTTTAAAATAATTTCTTGATAACCGGCTCCAGACAACTTTGTTAGCGGTGTTGATAATTTCTTTAAAAACATATTTTTTCTTTTTCCTCAGATTACACAAATACTTTTTAACATCATTCTATCATTTTTTGTTTTTTTCTGTTTTTTCATCTATATTTTCTGTTTTAGTTTTACACTTAAAACAATATGTTGACGTTGTATATCAGTGAGTTTAGATAAAATTTAAACTTTTGCAAAAGTTTAATGCAATCTCATCATTAGCGTGAGAAGTTTGTTTATCAAATTGCAAAATAAACTTTAAAAAATCTGGATTTTCAGTCATCTGTTTAATAAACATTACGCAATAATATCCACAAGCGGAAGTTCCAACTGGTTGAATTTGATTAGACGAATAATTTATTATTTTTTTTTACTCATATATTTTTTTTATTGCATCACTTAGTGGAATTCCGAACGAATTGAAATAATTATTATCACAAACAGCTACCCAATGTGTGCCAGATCCGTCATTAAAATCTTGTATATTTATAACACACGAACCTGGAGACGCTTGCGTCACAAGTTCATCTTTAGAATAAACTCCACTGATTTTTTTTACTTTTTTTAGTTTGTCAAGTATATCAAAATTACTTAACGCAGTTGACTTCATCTCTTTGTTCCTGGTAACATTAGTCCTCGTCCTAACAGACCTGGCAATTGACTTCCCGCCAATCCTGCTAGTAATGGAGCTATTGGAATAAATCCACCTTTTCGCCTCGGTCGTGACTTTTTTTTCGTCGTTGTCTTTCTTTTTGTTGTTTTTCGTTTTGGCATTTTATATTTATCTTTAGACAAAAAATTTCCTTATTCCACTACCCTCAACTGCTTTTTTTGTTGCGCCAGATACTGCTCCAGACGCTGCTGCTAATCCTAATGTACCTAACACCGGCAAAAGTTTTGGTATTAATGTTCTGGCCATTACAGATAGTGCCGGACCGAAGAAACCACATTGTTTTAACATTGCTGTTATTTGTGCAGCACTTAAATTTAAAACAAAAGTTGTTTCTTTTTTTGCGATCGTATTTTTTTTATTTGTTTTTTGGTTAACATTAGTTTTGTTAAAGTACCCAAAACCCCTGCGTTAGGGTCGACCTTTAATGAAACCTACCTCTTCTTTGCAACAGTAGCTGCTAATTTTTTAACTTGACCATCAGTCAAATATATTTCTTTTACAATAAATTTTGTCATATTATATTAAAGTTACAGATTAAACTTGTACCGACATTTTACCTTCGATAAAGTCAATCGTAATAGTTCTGTCGCTGATCACTAACGCGGTCACGTACAACTGCGCCACTGGAACTACTCCTAATGTCCAAGTAATTTCAATATCAGCAGTTGAAATTACATCTCTTTCATTTTATTTACTAACATCAAAATAAAATATCGGATAAAGTGTACGAAATTCCTCTACTGATATCTGAGATCCATCTCCAACGTCCTGATATTTTTGCAATGCGTCGAGCAGGTATATGTAAGGTCGAATAATATTTTTATTAGCGTCATCTGCAGAATTACATTCTTTCGCTTGCTCCGGATATTGCTTTGAATTTATTCTATCATATATTCGTCTAACATCAGCATTATCAAATATTGCATTATTTTGTTGTTGGTTACCACGTCGCGCTTGTTGCTAAAATACAACAAATAATTGCCGTGGCTTTTGTTCAGTCGACGTTGTTGTGACTCGCCATGTGTAGTCTGTGGTATTTGAAACTGCTGTTTGATATATTTTATGTTGCTGAAAATGAATCTTCTTTGTGCGGTTTTTAAGAATATCATCTAATTCGAGTGATTTCGAAACAGTAGGTGTTATTCGGGGCATCCACAGCGCAAGTTTATTTATGATAAACTGTACATCAGCCCCGCCAAGTCGAAATACACAATCATTTTGTTCTGATCGATCTAAAATAAGTGTATGTTTAACTCCACGAAATACTTTATTGTAGTCCCTGCAAAAGCCAAATATTGTACTTAATGCTAACATCATTGTACTTTGACGTGATTCTGCTGCAAGTGCCTTTCTCTTAGCATAACCCTCATTATAACGTTTATTTCTTACGCTAATTGTGTTATTAATCAAATTTAACATTGCAACGCCGTCCGCAGCTGCATCTGGTCGTGCTATACCAAGATTATCACAAGCTGCAATAAGTGAGGCTCTTACAGCGTCTGTGTTAGTATCTGCATCTGGTGGTGCTATACCAAAATTGTTAGCATTGACAACAAGAAAATTTCTTACATGTACAAGATCTGCAGCGGCATCAGCTCCATGCGATAATGCTCCTTTTGAAATAAATTCTCCAGATAATGCTAAACCAGCAATTCCAGTATCTTTAAACCACATCATATTAGTTGCAGTTGATTTGGAGTAATCATCGGAAAACGAAGTAGTATTTAAGACTGTACTTGCAACTTGTAAGTGACTTGAAATATCTTCAACAGTTTGATTGGCCAGCTGATATCTAGCACTTTTAAATAAACACCAACCATCATTTATAAGAGCTACTTCTACGTTAGCTGCAATTGCGGCAGGTGGAACAGCTCCTGTCATAATCTGGCCACAAACTTCCAACATTGCTTTCTGAGGCAGTAGAAATACATCATCGTCTCGAGTATTAAATGTTCTGACGCCAGCCTCATTTGGTTCGTTAGAATTTTCATCGAGATACTCATCATATTCAAATTCTGTTACCGTGTCGTCTGCATCATAAATTTCTGCCAAATCGAGATAATTTTTAACAGACATTTTTTTATTTATTAGGGTATGCAAAGTTATTGTGGAGTTGTTACTTTAGATATTATTTTTTTTTTATAATTTGTTCTCCTCTCGGTGATAAAAGTTTTTTTGTTGCTGTTATCATTGCACGTTGAGTTTCTTTTGTTGATGCGATTTCTGAAATAGCATGTTTGATTGTCGGTACACCTCTTTTTATTTTATCGGCTATTTTTTGTCCAACAGCAGTTCCAGCAGCAGATGCTGCTCCAGTTGCAAAAGCTTTTGATGCGTCAAGTGCAATTGGCGCAACTTTATGAGCTATTCCTGGAACATTTTCTATAATTTTAGCAAATATATTTCCCAAAAATCCTCCGACTATTTTTCTTCGATAAACTTTTTTCTGTTTCATTATATCTGAGGTTGTATAATTTTATTACCAAATCTTTCGCATTATAATTTACTAAAAATCTTTTAGCTTTTCTTAGAAAATATGTTTACTAGTGTTCGCGTAAGTGTAAATAATAAGTAACAATTTCATTGTTAAAATCCAGTTGTCGTCCAGACTGATCTGTCAATTGCATATTTGCTTCTGTTATTTGATTTTCAACGTTTAGCGGATAATAAATAACCTGACGTGGACTAATTTGCATAAGAGAACCTGGTGGAACGTCTGGTGAAAAACTGTATATCGTTTGTTCTTTACTACCCTTAGCTGAGTAAGATCCAGATGCAATAGAGCAATTTATTAATAGTGAGTTTACATCAGTTATATTCACTGGCAGTTGACCGTCATACGTTAAGGGATTATCACTATCAAGAGCAGGATATACATAATTATAAAATCCTATTAGTGGTACGATACTTGTTTGCGATAAAAGACTAATTGTTACATTTTTTAATGTTATTCTAGCGCGTAACGTATTATAATTTGGTGTAAGCTCAAAACTCTCAGCGCTACCTCCATTTTTCGTTATAAGTTCTTTTATTATTTTATTTAGATCAGTTACATTGTAGGCTCCTTGTGGAATTTTAATTATTTTCCACGTGACAAATGGTGGAGTACGTATAGGAATAGTAAATGCAAATTCATCGTTTACTCCAGTTTTTACATTAGCCATAGAATTTCAACATGTGCAGGAAATTAGCCCAATTTCATAATGTTTTTCACGATCTAGTTCTATTGGTGGAATATACTTTACATACAAATTTGCTCTATCTTTATCAGATTGGCTAGAGTCTAGTAATAATGTTGCTGACATTTTTTTTATATAAAATTGTTATATTAAATCATTACACAAATTTATAACATTAAATCGCGATGTAAAGTTTCGTATTCGTCAGATGTCAATAAATTTTCCGATCTCAAATTATCAAGTATGTCAATAATTTCATTATCAATTTCAGCACCAACATTTCCAGCTTCTTTTGATGATATCAGTAACATTAATCTGCCAATCATTTCCGTAACTGATGCGAATATTCTGATTCCAGTTCCTGTTTTAGTTATTTCTTTTTCTAAAAGTTTTCTTAAGCGATCATCATCGGAATATTTAAATAATTTTGTAAAAGTGTATCCTCCTTTTTCAGCATATTTTTTATCTCTAAATTTTATTGCAGTATTTCTAAAAACACGAGCAATAATAGAATTTCTAGTTCTTTTAGAACGTCCTTCAACATCTTTTATTTCAGCTGTATCAATTTCTTTGTAAGCTCCTAAATCTTTTTTTTTTATAATATCTTCTAATTTTTAATGAGATTTTTGTATTCATCTTCTTCCCAATCATAAATATTATCAACGTCAGAAATGTTATTATCTTTCATAAAATCAAAATATTCTAATGGCGTTATTTCTTCTTCTGCCATGTTTTTATATTCATCACGATATCTTTTATCTTCATTGGTTGATATTTGTAAATCTTCTTCAGTCATTATAGGAGTTTCATATATATATTCTAATCTTTCTGGTCTTTCATCTAATAATTTTGCTTCAGTATTTAAGCTACTAATGTGACTACTGTAGTATTGTTTATTTCTTATATTATTAATAGTCTTAATATAAAGATCAGCAATATTTCCATGTCGATATAATTTAATGCTCTCATAGTAATTTCTATTTTCTAAAACTACTTTGCTGAAATGTTTATCACTCTCTTCTTTTTTTTTTTTTTAATTTTGCAATTTTTTTCTCGGCTTCAAAATCATCTTTTCCAACATTATATATTCTCAAACCCTTAAATTCTTTATATATTTTATTAAAATCTTTATATTCATAATCTCTTATTTTGCTATTTATATTTTCTAAATCATAATCAAATCTTTTTTCTTCTATAATGTTCCTCTCTCTTCTAAGTTCTTCTTCTAACCTTCTTTCAATTGGTCTAACTACTGCTGCTTCTGATAATCTTTGTTGAAGTTCTAGTGGCTTATTTATCAGCCGATCTATTTCAGCTTGTCATGCAACAGGATTAGCTATATTTTCTGCAAGTTCCTCGGCTAATCTTCTTTTTTCTTCTTCAGATCTTTCAATAATTCTTCCAACAGCCGCTTCTTGTTGTTCTTTAATTAATCCGAGTAAATCTTTTTCTTGTATTTTTTTAAGTTCTTCTTCTGATAGTGGTTTAGTTTCAGGTTGTTTTCCAAGTAAAGCTTCAGTAACTGGTTTGAGAGCGGCGGCTGTTGTTTCTGTTGCAGCCACTTGACCACGTCGTGCTTGTTGGATCATCTGCCTAAGTTCAGCTTTAGATTTAACAAGTTTTTTTTAGATTTTCTATATGTTTTCTGTACTTTGCTTGTCATTCCATTAATTATATTCTATTTTCTATAAAAAAAAATACTGTAGGTATTTTTCAATACAGCATCGAAACATTTTACTCGTATCATTTGTTAATTTATCAAACAAAAAAAAGTCATATTTATTTAACGTTGCTTGATGATATAATACAATAAATTTATCTCATGTTACATCGCCACATTGTTTGTTCGCGATATTTCTAACGTCAACATTGTTCAGTCACGGAAATAATATAAAACAGCCAGTATTTCGCCGAATAAATCTGTCAACATTATAAAAACCCTGAGCGAGATAAATAGAATTACATTTTTTATTATGTGATAATGAAAAATACGATCTTATTTTATTCATTTCTTCATTGTTTAGCGGAATATCATCAAAAACAACTATCTTATGTTCGGACGAATCAAGTTGATTAACTGGAATAAGTTCTTCTGGTTGTTTGATAATAAAAAAATCCCCACCAGCTTCAAGATCATCACGAAGTTTGTCATTATAGGTGTTAAGTAGCTCGTACTTATCTTGTTGTGGATTAGTTGTGTAAATATAAACGCGATCGTAGTTAAAATTATCTCCGAGAAGTAAATTCATAAGCAAATTTGTTTTTCCCGACCCAGTTCTTCCAACGATAAGATCAATCTGGAAGTTCATTGTTATGTTTATGTTTCACCAACCGCTCTGTATCAAAATTTAATATCAACGATTTTGCCATTATTGTTATATAATTTTATGTTACATAAAAAAATTGTCAGACAATAAATAAATAATGAGCTATTATACAAGAATTGGAACAACATTAGGAGATTCATCAGCTGTAAGTACAATAAGAAACGGCAATATTGATTTATCGGGATCTCTAAAATAAAAACTGGCGACACAATGACAGGAAACCTGTCTATGTCAAATCAACGAGTACTAAATTTAGAAACAAATTATCCACCAATAAATGTTGTTAATACACAAGCTGTTAGTTACGTACAACTAAAATCTGTCGAGAATAATAAACTAGATAACTCTGGTAGAATTTTAAGCGGTAACTTAGATATGTCAGCAAAAAAAAATTATAAATTTAGAAACCGGGTTTCCACCAGCAAATTTAAATCAAACTCAAGCGGTAAGTTATTTGCAGTTGACGTATGTTGATGATAACAAACTTGATAAAACAGGTGGGACAGTTACAAGTTTTATTATCATGAATCAAAATAAAATTACATACCTTGGAAACCCAGCCACAGAATCAGACGCAGTAACAAAAAAATACGTCGATGATCAAGAATCTAAGTTTGTATTAGTCAACGGTGGTATTATGCGTGCATTTCTCAACATGAATAATAATGGTATTAATAATCTCAGAACACCAGAATCAGATTTCGACGCTGCAACGAAAACATACGTCGACGATAGCAATATTCCGACGGTGACATCATTAACAACAATCAACGATGAAATGACCGCATTTAAAACTGATTTTTCCAATCACGTACAAACATTCTTGAATTTTCGTAGAAACATAAACAGATCTGTATATGAATTTTTTGGTAATCCAGTGGTTGTAGATATTAAACTTGCTGACATTGACACAAAAATCAACGACATTGTCAGTTGAATTCCTAATATCATTGAAAAAACGAATCTGATTAAAATTCATCACAAGCAGATCATCAATGTGGTATACACAGTAGCATCAGAATCATCAACATGGACACCACAAAATAACATCATCAAGCATACCGCAGAAGTAACTGGCGTGTACAGGCTGTCCGTATTCAGTAAAGAAAAATTTAGGATATTTACTACATTTCCATGGCGTCATTCAATCGATGTTTTTTTCTGGAATTGTATCTATTATATTAAATAAAGATGTCGAAGAAGAATTTATACTGGAACCATCTGACAAAAAATTAACCCCGGTGTCTTACTGATGGTGTCTGGAGTTCGTAGCTGAAACCTCTCAATTAATTACTTAATTAAATGACAATGTCATTAAGTATAATGAATCAAACCCAGGGACTGGCACTAGAGTTTTTAATATTGTATAAAATCTGTAAAAAAATATTATATAATGAAAAAAGTATCCTTGATTTTAATCATATTTCAGAAAAAATTCCAAAACAAGATGTGGACGCTCTAATACAATATTACAGATATTATCATAAAAAAACTTTGGTGCGTGAAAAAATGTTACAAATACTATAATAAAATACTTCGAGTGATATCATACTTACCACTGCTAATGAATAGCTCTGGTATAATTTCAAGCGGAGCATCATTAAATCCGTTTTTATTAATAATATCCGGCATTGGTGTTTCTCTTGCAACAGCGTGTACAAAAAATGAGCCTCGACTTGCAACTAAAAGAAATGCTTGTAAAACAGCACGTATCACTTATAAAAAATTACTTGATCAGATACGATCTTATTTGCGTGGTATAAAATATGATATGGACGATTTAATACGAGAGTTTCGTATTACTGACAGCATGTTAACAGATATTCTGCCAATGAGAGTTAGCAGGTATGAAACAGATTATCAAAAAAAGTATAGTGATGGTAGGGTATAAAATAAAATAATCTCAAACAATGTTTCACTTACCTGTTCACCATTTTTTTTTTTTTACGATAGAAGGCTTAAAATGTTTGAGCTATAGAAACAGATAAAAGTGTGTCACAACCCCCATTCATATACTACTCCCCATTCTCTGAAAATATATATTTTGTTAGAAAAATGTTTTCACACACTTACCTGTCCACATGTAAATTCTCTTGCAAAATGATCACGAAGGAAAATTCTGACTGCCGTCATAGTGTCACACGGAATTTCCAACGAAATTTCCATAGTAACTAAATCATGTGATCATTCTGAAACTTTGTAAGATTAAAGATAGGGAATTTCCAATGGATTTTTTAGAATATAACGCCTACTCCAGAATGTTCTGAAATCAGGTTAAAGATAGGTAATTTCCAATGGATTTTCCCAAAATAACGCCTACTCCAGAATGTTCTGGAATCAGGTTAAAGATAGGTAATTTCCAATGGATTTTTCCAGAATAACGTTATAAAAGGCAGTCAGAATTTTCTTCGTGGCCATTCTGCAAGCGAATTTACACATGGACAGGTAAGTGAAAATATTTTTCTAACATATTTCTAACAAAATGTTACTATCCCAGTATATCTTGAGGCTGATTTGATTGAATTAAATCTTTTAAAAAAATCTGTGTGTTAGATTAAATCCGACGCTACAAATTGGCTCTTTGTAATAGGACATTTTATATAATATTTTATTGTGCTTTGTAGGTTATGATATCCTGCATTAACATGTGCTTTGTAGGTTATGTTATCCTGCATTAACATGTGCTTTGTAGGTTATAATATCCTGCATTAACGTGTGCTTTGTAGGTTATGATATCCTGCATTAACATGTGCTTTGTTTAATATGAAAAAAATCTAGAGGTCCGGGAACATCTTTCAACCTCTCCATAACTTGGGAGGTGGGTGGGTGTTTTGAGACAGCATCATCATATTCAAACTTGGGAGGTGGGTGGGTGTTTTGAGACAGCATCATCATATATTCAAACTTGGGAGGTGGGTGGGTGTTTTGAGACAGCATCCTCATATATTTAAACTTGGGAGGTGGGTGGGTGTTTTGAGACAGCATCCTCATACTCATCTACTACTAACCTCCCCGCTACTTCCAGATGATTCACGACAAAACCAAATATATGAAACACGAGGACGTCGTTCGTGAGGACTTGATCTTAGTCAATTACGAAGAAGAACTGAACTTTGTAGAAGCCGACGAATTTGGAAATGTCATCATTGCGGCTTACGTGACAGCCCATGCTCGCTTAAAACTGTACGAAGCTTTAGAACTGTTAGGAGATCGTGTTCTGTATTTTGACACGGACAGTTGCATTTACATCGATCGCCTGGGTCAACCTCACCCTACCATGGAAGGAGACCGTTTAGGAGCCTGGACGGACGAGCATCCCGACGACAAGATTCAAAGTTTTGCAAGTGGCGGTCCCAAAAATTACGGCTACGAATACCGTGACCCTCAAGGAGAAGTGCACACGGAGTGGAAAGTGAAAGGATTGACTCTCAATTATCGCACCAGTCAACTGGTGAACTTTGGCCTCTTGAAAGAAGCCTTGCAGTCAGGACAGGATGGAAATTTTAAAGTGACCACCCACGAACCGCACAAGATTGTACGTTTACCCACACACCAAATCGTCAGCCGGCCCTTGGAAAAAGTCTATCAAATCGTGTATCAGAAGCGAGTACGGCTTCCCAACCACTTCACTTTACCGTACGGTCACGTCGATATTGGCCAGCATATAAAAAGGAACAACGTCCAAGACCAATAGTTCATTGTCACTACAATCGCCAAGCGAGAAAGATGAATAGTTTCAAACAGCAAGTATCGAGCGTCAGACTCAAGTCCAATGAGAAACTCGAGTGCAATGCTGTGCCTCACGATCACATCACCAATTCAGTACCACATCTTAGTTGTTTATTTACTAACGCCATGGCAAACTACGTGCAACCAGTACGACTTCCAGACTACAAGACTTTACCTTATGGACATGCTGATATCGTTCAGTATAAAAAAGGGATGACTACCAAGAACGACACTTCATTGCGAGGACAAACGCCGAGAAAGATGAATCACTCTACACAGATGAAAAAAGAGAAGGAACAAACATCATTGACTTCTTTCACCACCATACCGTCACAGCAAAGCGCGTCCAAGAAAGAAAAGGATTCAATAGACTTAAAGGAGTATTTTAGCATCCAAATGACTCAGACAGCGACTTCGAGAAAATTTAGGACGACAACTTACACCTACACAGTGAAATTTAAAGACTTTGCGCCTGACGTTCCAGCCGAGGAAGCAGCAGATTTCATTACGGACTTATTTGACTCACTGTTAGAGGAACTCAGACGTCAGTATCAAGTCAAAGATCGAGGTCATTTGAGCCTATCTATGTATCACAACAGTTTGAACTCTCCTGTATGTCTCGGATTTAGTACACCTGCAGAATTAACTTCTTCCAAACTATTGAGGGCTATTGCTTCGACGATGCAGACAATGAGAGAAAAATTTGACATCACCGATGGAAAAGTGACCATTCATATGGCATACGTTGTAACTCCATGGGAAGAAGACAATAACCACCATTGATCTGCTTATCATTAAGTGTACCTCGCACAATGGACATAACGGCAGATTTACGAATGAAAGGGAGTACGTGATGGAAAACATCTACGCTGGGACACAAGTGGTAGCTGACCAGATTTAAACAAGGTGTGTGACGGATATAGAGAAAAGCACGAACTTTGTCCAATTTGATTGTTTGTTACTTGTTTTGTTTTAGCTTTTTATCAAAAATGGACATTAATTGTAGTACGAAAAATGTCATTCTTTGATGAAATGTATATAAGTTGTATATGTTTTTTTGTTGAAGGCATGAACTTTAATTTTTAAAAGTATTTTTTCTAGAACCAAGAAATAGATAACTTGTAAATACGTTTGTTTAATGTCTAAATGTTTATGTATTAAATGGATAGTGCTTAGACCAAAGCACAAGCCGTAGAGCCCATGTATATATTTGAATAAATGTTTTGTACCCATACAATAGACTTTTCTTTTTGGAGTATCTATTCTGTCTGTGAGTCTTTCTTTGGAACATCTCTGTCCTCTTTTCTTTGTGTTTGGATGTGTATTTGTTTGTTTATGTATGTCTATGTTTGTCCCTATCAACCCTTTGTCCTATAAATACATTTCACCCTATAAATAGTTTTGACCCTATAAACCCATAACATCACCCATGTTCAATTTCCATTGACCTCCAGTTGACATTCCCATGTTAAATTCCCATTGACACCAATTTTGATATACCCATTTTAAACGTTAAGGTCCCATTGACGCTAAATTGGCCCAATCCCTTGTCACTATGTTCAATTCCCCATTCACTCCATGTTAAATTTCCCCATGTTAAATTCCCCTTGACGCCAAAGTGAATATACCCATTTTTAACATTATGGTCCCATTGATCCTAAACTACCCCCATATACTACTCACCTCCTTTCTCAGAGAATCATCGTCCTTCCAATAATTATATATCGAGAAATAGCTAAGCATTCGATATATTTATCAAATCTCTGTAGGACCCGTGGACACACACACACACACACACACACCACTGATATTCACATACCTATATGCCTAAACATGTGTGTAAATATAAACTAGAATAATACGTTGCTTAATGTTTTTAAGACGGCAGAGAGTGTATGTTGCTTTACAAAGGAACTTATTTTCCTGAGTTCTGTAAATATTTTCATGACATATAAATATTTTGTATATTCGGTTAAAAGATACTAAACAATGTTTGTTTTAAATATAAGAGACTTCCGCCTCCCCCTCCCCCATTTATATGTATGATTTTAACACTGGGGACGTTCTAACCAGGGCTTTCACTGGGCTTTCCCGTGTTATCCTCCAGCAGCAATACTAGTCTATCGTGTGCTGAAAAATGTTGTTGAACCACCACCACCACAACAACAATTATTGTATTAATCAGTTTAGGTTTGGATTTTAGTTGTATATCCGGAAAATTAAGTCTCCCTTCGCTTTATCTTTCATTAGTGTTTCTTTATTAATATGATGCATTACTCCATAATACAATCTAGTACTAATTTTTCTATATCATCTTGTACGATTTTTTATGAGATTGTAGTTTCAATACGTATCTAATTTTTTTTTTTATTAATGACATATGTGTTTATTATTTGTGGTGGGTGGGGGTCAAAGATTTTCTTTTTCTCTTCCAAAAGATTTATATTCCTTTAATTTTATTAAAAATATTTTTATTATTGTTTTCATGGTGGTTTTAACTTAAAGTATGCCCCAAAATTTGACCAGATTTATATTGAGGCATAAAGACTTCGTGGTTTCCTCTCCAGGAGTGGTGTATTTGCGATTCCGATTCTTTTCCAAATCATTCTTTTTTTTATTTTTGGGGAGGGGATGGGGGTATTTGGGGGTTGTTTCTTTTTTGTTACAGATTACTTCCCCTCTTTAATTAATACCGGTCAGACCTTCCTGTTTTTAGTTGCTCTCCCTTCGAATTTAAACTCTTAATTTTTTTATGAGTTTGCTTTTCCTTTCCTGCTTGTATCGTCATTATCATCAATTATTCTATTCTATACTTTCTCCAGCTTTTCCATTATCATAGTCAATTTACCAAATTGTTTAATTAAATTCGCAATTTCTTTATTACTTTTATCCCTAGTTTTGTACTATGTTCAGCTGTAACATTTTTGTTTATGTTCCAACATTTTTCTTGACATAGGTTATTTTTGTAGCAGATTAACTTCTATATTTGTCCAAGACTTTGTACATACAGTTATAGTCAATATTGTGATTTAACATTAGTTAGAACATCGCATTCAACACACATTTTACAGATTTAATTAAAGGATTATAGCTAAATGCAGAAGTCCCACCTGTCATTACAATGGTGCTAACCCTATTAATTATCGCTGAACAAAATATGGTTTGCCTCATAGGATAACTAAAACACATCTACTACGGGATGTTACTTTGACATGTGCAAAGGACCGATTGAGAGTAGAACTCATGTCAGCCGAGTTTCTCTCAGTTGAGACCTTGATCAATGGCCTTGACACTTCTCTTCATAAGACCGGACATCAAAGAGACTGACCATCAGGCCTTCAAGATCAACATAAGAAAAATAAAGAAATAATACAAATTTATACATTTACAAAAAGAGTACGAATGCTTTGGAAACTCTTCAGGATCCCAAAGAAATTATTTCAAGACAAAGCTTTTATTAATTCGGAACTGGAGAGGCAGTGTGTGTGTGTGCGTTTGTATTTGGTGTAAACTGATGACATTCATGAGATTACACACCAACGTACCGAGGACACACCTCCAACCGATGACGTCCTCGGTTGGAAAAATGGTAAAATCTTGCTTCTACCAACTATTTAAGCCTAGAATAACGTAGAATCATGATTTGTAGGAAGGTCCCCGTTTACACGCTTGGCGCTTGTTTGCGATTTCGGAGTGTATCTTTCTTCCAAAGCTGGCGATACACACGCCCGAAACCATGTCCTGGATTGCCCGGTGGAAAACTTGTAGAGAGATCTCCGCTATCAAATTACACGTTGCAAAAACGTATTATCTCCCTTTAGATCCAAGCATCAAATACCAACTACTTAGCTAAACTATAAGAAGAAAAGCTGGTGCATATAACAGTCCCTGGTATTTTTTATTAATATTTCATGCATGTGAGATAATAGTGTTGGGAAACTCACGATGCATTCATGTCATACACGTCCAATACATGCAAATAAATCTACGACATGTACGAAAGAAGCACATCAAAATGCCATTGGAAATAACGCATGAATTCATTGTAGAGTTGTACCAAAATTGCCTAATTATCCGCCCATCTGTAAAGTTAAAACATCCTGTTTGCGGCGAGATTTTGCACACGTAAAGATATTGAAAAGACATCCTTGATATGTAAAATTTATTTTATGATTATTAAATGAGCCATATCCGCCCCCATTTCATCATTTGCCTACTGAGTATTCAAACAGGACAGAACACATGTGAATCAAGTGAAAAATCCCGTTAAGGTGAGATCAAATTATCACTAACCGAATTTGGAAGTTGCACACACAGAACTTCAGTAAATATATAGAAAGATAAATATATTATATAGAGGTCAAACATTTATCATAAGATGATCAGTCCCAAAATGAAACATTTAATTACAGCAATATTTTTTTCATTGTTGCGCTCTTAAGACCTGCGCTTTCACGAGCAAGCAATCATAAACTGTTGAATGCATTCAATGTTCTTTTAAACGTATATACTTGCTTCATTTGGCGATTTGATGACTTTGCTTAACATATCATGAATTATATTTGCATCGATAGTTCTGTTGTAAACGAAGTCTTATTAAAACAACACACAAAATGTAACGAAGATCTTACTCTATTTTGTCAAAAAGCGAATAGTCATTGCCGATAAGGCGAGTTTCCTGCCATAAATGCTGAAATCCAGCCAAATGGTATTGTTACAAGCCAGGGATATTTGCTTGACCGAGCAGTGTCAAACCCTGGCGAGATTCCGCTAGAAGTCATAACTTTACCCCAAATTTCCAAAGATTTCTATACAACTTCAGCTCTAAATTAGAGAGCCCGACATGTCCATTCTATACATTATGTAATACATTTGGAGGATATGCATTTGGTTATAGCTCCCTGTTTAAGGAATTCTTAGATTTGAGTGATTACTTGTTTGATTATTGGAATTCGGTGCAATGGAAATATTCCATAGCCTGAATAATTAGCCAATTAGTAGGAGCAAACGTTACGGAGTGAAGTGTTATTGAGCTTCCATGATGCCATGGTTCACGTGTAGTGAATTCAGGTCCAAGCATAGTCCATATTAAAATCTAGTGTTGTACATTGGTGGTGTGACTACAGTGTCAGTATTTACGGTAAGAGACCGGTAAATTACTCAAAGGAATAAACAAGAAGGGACTTGGCAGATACCGTTTATGTCGCCATGGTGGCAAATGTGATGCAGTTGTACTGGCGTAATGTGCCTTGAAACCATGAATTGACTGGCCTAAGGTGGCGTAGTTAAAATAGTTCCCTGTCTTAGGGGATAGTTGTAGAGTTTCTACGGCGTGAACTGCTGACGGTACGGAAAGTTGATGAAGAGAAACTATGCAGATATGCGGTTGATAGATATTTGGCAAGTTGGGAGATCTGTGGTCTTGCATTGATTAGAGTAAAATTTATTTATAGAATGGACACGTCGGGCTTTCTAATTTACAACTGAAGTTGTATAGAAGTCTTTGGAAATTTGGGGTAAACTTATGACTTCTAGCGGGAATCGCGCCGGGTTTGACACCGCTCGGTCAAGCAAATACCCCTGGCTTGTAACAATAAATCAAGACTAGATGTGTAAATATGTTCTCTTTGTCCATGATTTACGAATGGCCTCATTCTTCATGTTTTCTCAATAACTGTGTGCGTCCTTAGTTTGTATTGATATTTTTTTTCTGTCTGTGTAAACGTGTCATCGTTGTCCATTATGTCTGCAGTCTCTATTTTCTCAACACGTACTTGTATCCTTTGTATTGATATTTGATTATATATGTTTATATATATCTTCTTCGACTATGATACACCACAGTCGATAGTCTTCATGATATTTGAAAATCATTGGGGTTTTTTCGTTAAAGAATAGCACAGAGGATCAGTGTAAAAGCGTTCGTTAAATTCAAAGTTAACCAAAAAGTCTTCATACATATTAACTATTGTAAAACAATTAAATCAAATTCAGTCATAACACCAACAAGAAAAATCAGTTTCAGATTTCATGAATTATATGATGGTTTAAGATTTAGTAGAATAAGTTCATGTCATATATAAATTGTTCTTGATATTATTAATTTATGCACACTTACAATAAAACAATACATGTTTTGATACATAAGCATATTAACAATCCCAGTACTGTACTTCCGTCTAAACACATCTATGAACAGTATGGAATCACCAGCCTGCCACATTGTTGTATGAAGTAACAATTAAAGACTGATGCCTTACTTAGAGCCGGGACAATCATAATGTGATCGGCCTATTATTCTGGAAATGGTTAAAGATATTTCTGAGATGAAAAAAACGAACCAGAATTATGTCTGAGTGCACCAACCCTTTAGTCTCAACAGTTCATGCACGGCTTAATAATGTTTCTCTTCATTTTCATTTCGCAAGAAAATGGGTGTCACAGCTGGCCATGACGTCACATTGTCTACAGTTTCAATGTTGTGGTCAATAGTTATGTGTGTCCTTAGTTTGCATGGATCATGCAGAATATTTGAGTAAACGTGTGCGTCCTCGCTTGCATTGCTAAATTTCTTATTCCTTAGAATTGATAATACAGTTCCCTCCTTGATACATCACCATTTGCTATTAATTTACTGCCTCAAACTGTATTTCTTTTAGCTCTAAGATTGCCAGAACAAATGTCCTCGGTACGCGGTTACATACCCGAGTCATCGATATCCACCAAATACAAGAATGTGTGTGTGTGTACGTGTGTGTGTGCGTGCGTGCGTGCGTGTGTGTGTGTGTGTGTGTGTGTGTGTGTGTTGGATGGTATAGGTATTGTGATGGATATTATTTTTGTGGTGTGATGGATACTAGATTTATGAACTTAGATGTAGTTTTGGTTTTAACCCTTCCTCACTTGGTCTGATAGTTTGTGTGTGTATGTGTCTTTGTTTTTTTTTCCAACATAAAAATCCCATTTCCTAACCAAATATGCGTTGTATGCGGTTTAGTCATGTGCTTATAAAATCATACTAACCTAGTTTGTGTGATAGTTGTTATTTTAATGTTTTCAGATGTTCAAACACAAACAAATACACCCTACCATGATGTTGAAAGTATAGATTGTATACCTTGCAACAGCATCTTTACTGGATGAATCCTCTCAAGCAGTAATGTTTGAAAAAGGAAATTAAATATTTGTTGAAGAATCATTTTATTGTAACCAGTTAAAGTATTCTTGTGCCAAAACCAAATAATACTTTCCGTATGTATACTGATTATATAAAAGTGAACAGTATCACCAAAACAGATTCATTTCCAATACCAAGAATCGACAAAATTGGAAGTGCAATATATGTCACAAAGTTTGATCTGTTGAAAGGATATTGGCAAATTCCACTAATGGATTATTACGACCCATTGGTCTTAAACTCTTAAAATAAAAGTGACAGAAAAGAGCAAAAAACAACAAGTTTTGTAAAAATTCAACGAATAATTTATTTACCTAGAATACAAAGTGAAAATTGAAAAAGAATTCAGTAATGCGAATTAAATCCCAAAGAGCCCAAAAGTTCTATTACCAGTCCTAATGAATAAAGTTCTAATTAAATTCTAGTGGTTTCTTTTTAAGATCCAGCACTGAATATGTTGATGTGCCTGTAGTGGCCTGTGACGTGGAAATGTACCAACAGTCTTTTCATGAATAACAATAATATAATCCATGATGTCCTCGTCTGAATTCACTATAATTCCAAGTCCAAAGAGCACTTTGTATTTCCAGTGAATAATAATTTCAATAAATAATTAAATCCAAATTAAAACTGAACACAATAATACAAATGATTTTGCTTCAAGATGTTACACCCTAGAATGAATCATTTCTCAAATAAACAAGATTATAAACCCCTCTGCCTGACCTAGGTGAGAATTAATATTTCTCGATATATTATGTCTGCTCAGTGGAATTTTCCATTCTAGAACATTCTGGGTCGTTTACATGGTAAACATAATGTCCTTGACTCAGACTAAGATATTGTTCCTAACATTTAACAGATACTCCTAGAGTAATATTAACTGTGCATTATTATGTTTACAAAATAAAAACATTAGTGTCTCTAGTCAGGGACAACATCAACTTGTTTTTGGACAAGGTCAAATATTTAATAAAATTGTATATAACATATAATCATGGAGAAAAAACCCAACAAATAGTACAAATTAAATATACATAACACGGCGAAAGCAAAAGAAATTTCAGCATTTGCATGAAATATTCTCTCTCAACATTCCAGCTTTTAATGAATATGGTAACATGGTATATGCTGCATACATCGATGACCTCATTTTATACAACTACACTTTCAAAGATCGCCTCTAAACCATTCGCAAGTTCTTTGATCGATTGAGTTATGCAGATTTGACAATTACGTAAAGTAAAAGTGAATTCTGCCATTCTTGTGTTACAATTATAGGATATATTGTGGGGCATGGTCAAGTTAAATCTGTAGACGTTAAAGGTTAAGGTTACGTCTGAATTCCCAGTGTCGTGCAGTGGATAGCAACTGTCAGGATATTATTGGAAAGTTTGCTCCAATCTTTCTATAATTCCTGAAACCCTAACAAACTTTTGTTGAGTAAGAAACCAAGTTGTTTTGGTAAATGTCAGAAGACTTTCGATAAGTGAAAGGCCATACTTAAGATTGCACCAGTTCTTTCAGCTTCAGATTTCAACCAATCATTTAAAATACCCGTTGATGCAAGTGATGTAGACCCTGGTGGCGTATTAATTCAAGAAGACAAAAATGATGTGGATCATCCAATAGAAAATTAAACAAGCACCAGAGAAACTATTCCACTATCAAGGTGTGCATGGCTTTAATTTTGTCTTTGAAACAGTCTGAAGTGTAACTTAATTCAGCTCATTACCTGATTATTGTATTCAGTTATCACAACCTCCTTACTTTTTATCACAACCTCCTTACTTTTTATCACAACCTCCTTACTTTTTATCACAACCTCCTTACTTTTACTAACAAAATGAAAAATAAGATTTTTGATGTAATGTTTGATGTTACAAGAATACAAAATCGTCATTAGGCACATCAAGGGAAACGATAGTTTGATTGCAGATACATTTTCACGTGTATAGAAAAGTACTAATGTTACGGCTATATAGTCATAAACTAAGTAACAGAAAGAAGCAAAACCAACAATTTTTGTAAAACTGAACATAAAATTTAATTCTCTACGTTATAAAATGAAAATTTAAGAGGAACTTACAGCACAATGAACCAAATATAAAATAATCACAAAAGTTATATCACAAGTACAAAAGAATATAGTGTTCCAAATGAATTAGATGTTCTGAATGTGCTGATGTACCAATATCCTTGAATATGCTGAAGTTCTATCAAAATTTCAAAGGAAGTGCTAACAGCCTTGAACGTGTTGAAGTACCAACAATCTTGATACATCACAATGGCATTGTCCACAGCGTCGTTGAACAAATGTACAATAGTCCTAAAATGTTTCCTTAGTCGTATGAGCACTTTGTAAGCAGCACCTCTCACACAAAATCCAAATATAACATCAAATACATCTGCAGATCCTGTAGTTCCTTGTTCTAGCTTCTCTGACTTCATTCGTCTGATTCCTTTTTTTCGTTTTTGCGTTAATTTTCATATGACTAAGACAGATTGCAGAAAAATAACGAGAACAATTCTACATTAAATCCATAATAAAAATTATCCAAAGATTTTGCGGAAAGCGTGCGTGTCATATTTTATTTAAGGTATTCTTGTTAATTCCCAGAACAACTGATAGTTTTTGCACTCAGACAACACTCTTTAAAGACATTGTTAACTTCCAAAATCAAGGGGATGAATCTTCATCTGACAAAGTGGCTGAAACAAACATCGGCCTTATGCACGAAGTTCAGTCATTGTCACAGATTTTCATGGTTCGAATTACCTCTCAGTCATTGCTATTTTTAGATATTTATACTTGTAGTAGACATTCACAAATACGTAAACCAGATTGGCCGTTTATTTTAAGCCAAAATCCATTTTCAAACCGAACTCAAACTAGTCTAATCAAACTTGCAGATTTTTGTGTTCTGGATGAATTTATAAATGCAAGGCTTTAATATCCTATTTAGTCTCATACTCTGTACCTGAAAATAATGTGGAGTTGGAGTCAAAATACGAATTAATTCAGTGAAACCTAACTTTTCTGTTGTGCTAAATCGGAATATCTTCGGCCTTCATGCATCGAATGCTAAATATAATTGGTAGTAAATAATGGCTGTTTTGAACTTTACAAGAAGTAGTCTGCTGTATAAGTAAATATGGCCCCAAAATACCCCGATGACAAAAGACAAATCTATCCTTCGTGTAAAAAGATGCGTATTTTCTAGAATGCAATACAAAGCAAAGGATATTCCGGTAGCTTGACCCGCCGGTTAGAGTACTGGGCCCTGTATTCGCGAAGAAAAACAAAGTAAACAAGAATAAAAAAGAAATAAAAACTATACATGTTCTCAGTGTAAATTACCACGTAATGATATTGCCTCTAATTTGGCAAATTCATCATCGAAAGACGGTTAAGTTACAAGTAAGACAGGACACAAAGGGAGTTTGCAAACTAGATCCTCGACTACAGTATTGTAGTTGCTATAGAAACACTATGCTGAAAAACTTATCTCTGTTCTATGCATTCTGGACCCTCATTTTACACTGTTGTGATGAATCAACAACATTGCAAGGTAAAAATACGGTTTTTGTTTTTACTGAATGAAATATAATTGGTAGGATCGAACGTAGACCAACAAGTAGATCTGCGCTTTTTTTCCCCTTTCTGACATTACTGGTCAATGGCAGCAACACACACACACACACACACACACACACACACACACACACACACACACACATATATATATATAGGATATCCAGTTGTTCTTCTAGATCAAATGGAGAAAACACTTGATGATGCTGGGTATGTGGGCTTGGTTCGTTTTTTTTAATGTTTTTTTTTTTTTTT
>JAECUM010005386.1:0-10759 GCA_016617855.1 Megalonaias nervosa | reverse complement strand
AATATGGCAAATAATCTATAAATATTCAAATAAATTAAAATAAAACATTACATGTGATGTTGGAAATTCCATAACTTCGTAGAAAATGTAAACAGAAGTAAAATAAATAAATGGGTGGAGAGAAAATATGTATTTAGGTCAAACAGTTCCACATATAACACGAGATAACAAAGATAATGAATGTTCGTGTTTTAGTTATTAGCGTAACCAAAACAATAATCCAGAAGATATAGTCAGAGCAGCAGAGTACTTGCTGCACTTGGATAAATTTTGCTGCATTAAGTATAAGTACAAAATCCATTACTAAATCATAAGTTAAATGCAGCTCTCATAAAGCAAAAATGGTAATATGGTATGTTGGTCAAGAAATGCGGTGGCCATGTTTCAGACATTTTTAGAGATTCACCCAAGCGTACATAAATCAACAGTGAAAGAACATTCCTTCTTCAAAAACACCAATTCTAACAATAAAATTAACTTTGATTCAGATGAAAATTCTATTACCTCAAAAAAATTGGTGCTACACTGATCGTTGAACACATTTGGTTCCACATATAACAACTTTTGGAACTCTGCTGACAATAACAATGTGCAAGTGCTTGTGGTCAAATGGCAATATCTGCACATTGTAATGATGTAAGGTAGTGTCATTTCTTCAAAATATGATTTGTATTTGAGCATAACAATGAAAGGTCCCCATGTAAACCGATGGATTCCGCATATAATGTTGTGGACACAAAATTTATTAAGTTGACATTATGACTCATGGTTTTAAAATATGACTCTTTATTACGGGATAAATCTGTGTAATAAAAAGGTGTTAGCATGTTTTATTATCTGTGGGCTATTATTTTCTTTTTGGTGTCTTTGTTGTATTTATATAGGGCAATAAATAGTACATGTAAATGGTTTGGTCGACAAGTTATATGCGTCACCAATATTTCAGGATCCTACATTTTGCAAATTTTTAAGGTACATTTTTCTGGCCTTTGATAATATGTTTATTTGTCTTTAATATGTTCATAATGATGTATGTTGTTGTTCCTAACTTTGCTAAACTTACAGCTGCTAGAAATTGACGATGATGATGTAGTTGTTGTATTGTTATTGTTGTAGGGTTTAACGCCATTTTCCAGCACAACATAGGCTATACATGGCGGCCAGTATATATGGTGGAGGATGAACCTGGAAAAACCCCGGAAAGAACCACCTACCCACGAGAAGCTACTGGCAAGCTTTGTCACATAACCACATTAGCCGAATCCGAGACTCGAACCCATGCAGACAGAGGTGAGATGGCAGTGATCCGTAAGGGTGAGCGCTTTAGACCACTCAGGGCCCCCGATGATGATGTAACTAAATGGCAGTATGAAAATAACACAAATTGTCGAGGTATTGTGCTCTTATCAACAGATGCAAATATTTTGATGGTTGATTGTTAATGAAGGAGGTATTTTAATTATTACTGCATTTATATATCTACATCTGGCTGCTCTAAGATAAACTTTTATCATAACTTTATCACTCTGAAGTCAGTCAGTAACAGAGGTACCAACTATCTCGGCCAAGCACATGCATACAATGGAAAATATACCTTTGCTGCATCACGTTTCTCAGCTTGTCCTTAGCCTCTGACTCATCTACAAACGTTTATCAGAGGAATGATGTCATGTGAACTTCTTTTCGACTATCAGGTGACAAGGCCCATTTGTAAAGGTCCATATAATTACCAAAATCAGCTAAAATCTACTCTAATCTGCAAACAAAGTTAATAAAAAGGAGAGAAGATAGTTATAATGTAGAATCATATTTCATACACCAATGAACTATAATAACATTATGGTCAACTGGTAAAACATTAACAATACCGTTACATAGATCCAATAACTTTACCCAAGAACAGTTACTTTGGCGATTCAAATATTCTGAAAATGATGTTAGTGGTTTTCCAAAAAGTACATATGCAAAAATTGGCGATTTTCTACCCCCTTTCCCCCTACTCATTGCACAGCATACATTTTCGTACCCCCCTTGTGTGTGTAAATTGGTGAGTCAACATCCCCCTTTCCAAGAATAGCTGGGAAAATTGAATTATGAAAGATGAAATTATTAGTACAGTCATTAAACATAAGCAGAGATTTAAATTAATACTATGTAACAATACTTTGAAAATGAAAATAGGAAAATATTAACATCAACTATAACAGTAATGTATAGCTTGAATTTTACATAAAATCGTAACCAATACTTTTCTAAGGCAAATGTTAATATTTAACTCCAATAATAGTATAAAAAAATGACAGCAGCTAATAGTTAGTAGACTTTAACATGGTACAAAACTTTAATAGTCAAATATCAGTCAGTGATTAAAAGTCTGATTTCAACCAATCAAACTGTGGATAACTGGAATATTATCAGCCTTGTCATCATCTGGAATGGCTGGAGTTCAGTTTGTATCATTAGCTTCGACATCGTACAAATCATGAACCTCAATAGTTTTTTACTTGGTAACAATTTATGAATGTTGTGTACGATCATGCGAAATTTCATTTTGGCCTAGGATGGGTAAAAAAATTCCCGACGCTGGACATATGCACTTCTGAATCTCACTATTACAAAAGTAAAGGAAAAAAGGTGTCAAAAGGGCAATCCATGTACATCTTGATTCATCCACAAATTTGCACGAGGTATCAGGGTCTAGATTGCATAATCTATCGGAAACATAAGATATCACAACTGGTCCTGTCAGACAATGAAGAGGAAAATATGTCTTCCACAAAGTGCGCCATGGGCAACAACACCACAATGTATCACATTTCATAATATTAAGTAGATATTGGCTCTGCCTGACATGGCATACCAGCTAATTCGCATCTAACTCATCTGCTCGTTATGTTTCTGATTTGCCTAATGTTTATAAACATCAGCTAGCAAGGGATATTGACCCCTGCCGCTGCAGAATATAATTATTAACAGTCACCCTGCCGCACACAGAGCCTAATGCTTATTCGATTTTTGTCAATCCACTCCATGCATACATACTGTATGGACGACCAATTAGTGTGCCAGAAGTACATTAAACAACAGAATGAACTAACCATGTCACTATCACAAGATTTACATAAATTGTTACATAATACACAGGGAAATGTACATTTATATGATTGTTATTGTCACCAGACTTGGACGAGCACTGACAAAGTGTTATCATTCAACTTACTGCACCAGCTAAACAGACTTCTGATGTTAATGATCAACTGATTGTAAAATATCAATATGATTACCATCAAGGTTGTAATATTTTTGTTTTAGCAGATTTGGATGGATTTTGGTACATATGGGATATGGGCAGATTTGAGTGAGCAAACTTTACAACTACTACGGTAACACACATTTGGGTGATGTAGCTGTATAAAGTATATTTATCTTTTACGCAGACCAAAATTGATCTTAAAACGTGTGTAGTTACGTTGCAGAATTTATGAGAATCAGACAATTCAGTTTTTGATTTAAAATGATTCAAAATTAGAATTTTTTTCTTTTCTTCTGTTTTGATTTTCTGGTCTCTACTATATATGAGTGCTATGATACTGCAGGTCTTAAAGTCTGCAATCTTGAAATAAGCCAATAAAATCAATGATATTATGTAAGTGTATTTGTTGTTCTCTGCTCTGTATTAAAATGAATTTAATTTCCACTTTAAATCAGATGAATGTGGGAAACAATAAATAAACTGATGCTTTGTCCATTCCAGGTTATGAAAGGCGAGTTACTCTGATATCGCAATAGGACAAAAATTATTCTGATGATGGCATATACTTGTCTTAATGTTGGAAACTTAATGCATGCATTGTAAAAAGTGTAATCAACTTGAAAGGTGGATGCTACTTCCATGGCACTCATTATGCCACCTGTGCCATCCAAGAAAAACTTGTGAGAATTAAAGAAATGCATCTGTAACCATCCATGATGATGGGAGTTGCACTGAGATTGTTGCTGAGAATGGACGATTAGCATGAGCATGAAAATACAAGTCAACCTAAGAATGTTTAAACAACTAACAGTGTTCCAATTAAAAGTAATACATTGTGTATAACACAGCTTTCAAGTCAACATATGTTAAATGCAAAACTCACCACAAAACAACATTAACATTCTTAACAATTTGACTCTTATTTACTACCATGGATTCGATATCTTAGTCCTTGATAAACATGGTAGTCATGTGATCTAACTCTTGTTTAACATCACTGGACATTATCAGACGACAAACTGGTTAACCAATTCATTACAGTTATAACGACTTTAACAAGATATTGATTCTATCTGAGAAAGAACATTATTTTGAAATAGTGATATTCATGGGTTAGTTTTTAAAATAGTGTACTCGTCAGCAATCCCCACATTTTCCCAAAATGATCTGGTGACGCAAAACTAGTTACTTATGGTCATGTAGTGTATATAAGATAAATACATGATAGTTGGCGCTATGCAGAAAAAATACCAAAATATCAAATATCGAGATACCATGGAAACAGTATCGTAGGAAGCTACCATATTGGTTTCTTCAATACGTTTTGTACCAGTCCTCGAAACCAATAACGGTACTAAACTTAAAGTGGACTAAATAGAAAGAAATGTTATTGCCAGCACCCAAATAAAACAAAAATTAATTCTTATCTATCTATTTATAAATACATTGACGCAGTCAAAACTGACTACTAAGCAACAGGTGGTACATGGTCAAAGATAAAGTAAAGACGGAAGTGATGTGACAGAAGAGTAATGATAGGAAAGGTAGAAATAAGTAAATGAGTGTCAGTTTAAGTTTTCGACCCTTCATACTCAAACCAATCCGGATACCATAGTGGCGATGAGATAAGTAATCTCAACCGACATAGTCTTGAGAATCACTAGGTCTTACTTGTAGCTGACTAATTCTTAGAATGTGGTTTTGGAAAGATCCTGCTGGTGAGATACCAAATCATGAGCTTCTGCAATTATTGATGGTAATTTGTTCCAAGTCCATATTGTACATGGGAAGAAGCTGAACTTGAAACAATTTGTCGATGCTGACTTTAATTGGAACTTCTTCCTGTGGTTAGCCCTAGTTTGACTATATGTCTGGGTTAGGTATTTGTCCACTGGTGTGTCAACTAGGTTTTTCGAAATCTTGTACAATATAGTCAGCTGGGCCTTGGTTCGCCTGGATTCGAATGATTCCCACTGGAGATGGTTCAACACTACCCTGACACTGCTAGCGTTACGATCTTTATTTTTTTTGAATCTAGCAGCTCTCCTCTGAACCATGTATATCTTAGATCTTTATGTGGGTACCACATAGATGAGCAGTACTCAAGACCTGATCGAACCAGAGTGAAATATGCTGCACCTTTTACTTCATTGTTTATTTGGAGGTTGCGACACAGGAAACCAAGGTTAGTTCACTATTTTCACTATCTTGTCTATGTGACTTTTCCAAAAGAGGTCTCTGTACAATTCAACCCTGATATATTTTGCTGCCTGTTTACTGGCTAACTTGTGCCCCTTAAGAGTATATTCGGACAAGATTGGTGATTTCTTCCTGTAAAATCTTAGGATGCTGCATTTGTCTGGGTGGAACGATATACCCCAAGTTCTTTCCCAGTGAGCCAGTTGGTTCAGGTCTTCTTGGAGGATCTCACAGTCCTTGGAGGCATTTATTTCGCAGTAGACTATACAGTCATCTGCAAAAAGTCTTGTGTTGGACTTGACACTTGGAGGTAGATCATCGATGAACACCAGAAAGAGGATGGAACCCAAAACACTTCCTTAAGGTATCCCACTAACAACCAATGCTGAGTCTGATGTTGCTCTATCTACTATAACTTTCGGCGATCTGTCTGTCAGGAAATCTCTGATCCATTTATGGGTATTACGCTTGATGCCATAGTGGTCCAATTTATAGAGGAGTCTTTCAGAGGGGACATGATCGAAAGCCTTACTGAAGTCAAGGATAGCAAGATCATACTGCTTCTCTCTGTCTAAAGATTTGGCGAGCTCATCCACTATGGTTTTGAGCTGTTTTTCACACAGTTTCTTAGTAACGGTTACAGTATACACACTACTACGACTACCGCAGCTAAACTAATGCCATCGTATTACTAAACCACGAAAACTGATAACAATAACAAATGGGTATGGCGTGTATACTGTATGGTTTAATTTCAATTCCAATTTCAAAACTTCAATTTTAAAAATATAAATGTACAAAGAATTCATAGTAACGGTTCAAATAATAATAATAATAATAATAATAATAATAATAATAATAATAATAATAATAATAATAATAAAACTACTAGTGAAATTATAATGACGTTCCAATTCAAACAATCCACGAAAATTAATAACGCCACCAATGGTGGTTTATAATTACAAATCGAACTTAAAAAAAATTGCTAAAGTAAACAAATATGTAATTAGCAGCTCTGAAATGAAACGTACAATGATTTACTAGTAACGGATAAAGTATATACACTACCGGTCAGATAACATAATGCTAAACTTCTAGTAGCACAAGCCTCAATGTTGAAAGGATCGTTGTTATATTTATTTGCATATTTGCATAAATGAATATTTAATGACTAGCAGGATTTCTCCCATAGCCTGAGTGATTGTTAAAGAAAAATATAGCTTATTTTAAATTTAATCAAGTTTTCGTTCTCTATTTCTTCGATTCTGTAATAACAGTTATGACATGTTGAGTTTATCTGGCGATTTTCAATGTATCAAAATACAGCTTGTGTGAATTTTCCATTAAATACGACATTAAAAATCGTGTTTAAATTTGTAAGCATTGTGCTTATTGCCATCTAATATGACATCAATTATTAAAGTTCAATCAATTAGTCAGGGATTTGCTTCTGAAACCATTTTCCTTAATGGCATCCCTTTAAATTTATAGTTTCTTTGACACGTGAGTTATATTTGTGTCTGCTGCGAATTCTCCAACGTCGCCTGTTTTGAAAGTATCCTTTCAGAGTGTCAGGAACAATAAAGCAACCACGATCGGCTTTGTAAAGCCAGCTTTTAATGTATGATCTATGAAACAGATAATGAGATTTGTGTAGCATAACTTCCTCCTCTAATAAGTAGGAGTTCACAAATTATTTACAAAATCATAAAGTTGGTTGAGAGATTTGAAACTAGAATGAGGCCATCTGCTTATACATACAATATGGATGCCAAACTTAGATTTTCTATATATAGTGATTTTCACTAAATTTTTGCACGCAACAGTTGTCACCGAAAAACACAACCCAAGTCCTAAAGCTTACAAAAATGTATTAACATCGAAACAACAGCTTTGGTTTTAGGACAATCTAATTAGATTATCTAAATGATTACAAATATATACCTATACAACATAATTGACCTTCATCAAGCACATTTTATGCACTCGTGCTAATGAGTTCATTGAGGCACACTAACATACGGATGTATGCTGTACAGACGGACAATACGAAGGCAAGATGTTATGGCTCTTATGTGGTATAAAACTAAGACACTGATACATATATGCCAGAGATTTTTAAGGGAGGTTTTACATCCTTAAATGTGCAATCAGTTTACTCTGGATTTCACATTATGTACGGAATAAATTGTTGAAATTGTCAACATGAAATTAAAACTGTGCCCCGGTTCAATATGCTTGACCTTGTTTCAAGACAAACTTGAAATTTTACTAAGAAAGTATAAATGAAAATAACATTTGTTTCATCTCATTTAAATAGAGATATTTCTTTTATTTAAATACTATATATATGACTGAACAAGGAATTGTATTTCTTGGTCACAATTTGCAGCACTTTGAGTTTCAAAAGTGTATGTACAATTTTGAAATATTTCAATACACACTGATCAATGATTTCTCTATGTTCTGTGTGCATATACGCAATTTTTTAAAAAATAATAGCCTGTCTGTACCAATTGCAACGATTAAAAGTAATGCTGGTCATACCTTTGTGGGAAGGGACATATTAACAAATAATTTTGCTTCAGACGGAAAGACAAGTATAAAAGCAAAATGATTTGAAATAATGTACAACAGATTTTCCAATCACTTTTAATTATGCATGAGTGTTGTTGGTTGGAATTAATCACATGTCGAAGTGCAGGATGCGTATACATCAGTTTATCAGTACTAAGTACTAACTCAGTCCCTTCGGCTGTGTGGAATTTCAATACTTTACATAGTTTTCTCACAACTCAGTTCGTCACAGTGTTGCGATATATAGGGCTGTCGAATACAGTCTTTACCACCGGCAGCAGGTGGGGGGTTACGTTGTCGATAACATATTCCTCCTGTTCCACATGTTTGACCGCAAACACTCCACATAGTCCACAATGACCATTGACCATCACCTAAAAATAAAAGAGTTTGGCAGACTGATAACTGCGTTTGTGCCTTATCTATAAGCCCTCTAAGTATAATTGGGATATTATTTGATTAATAACTAAATATACACCCAGTGGCCATCTCAATCAACCAATGATATACTTTTGTTGTTGAACCTAAGTAATGCCTGCAACAATGGGCCGTTGCCTAGAACCAAAGAAAGACTATTTAGTTAAAGCAAAAGAATTAGGAAGTATTTTATATTTAAATTATTTAAGATCGGGTACTGAACCTAAAATCTGGCATTATTGGTTTTAATGTTTAGCATGGGCTCACTCGGTATCGAAGTTATACAGGTAAGTCTTCGTGAGCAATACTGGTAGAAAATGTAACTGAACGTGATATCTGTGACCACTGATCTTAATAAAATGTGCGAAAATTAAAAGAAATTACCTACTTACAGCTGTCTCTCGCATCTTTATTACCACACTTTGTTCTCATATCGTTGTTAGCATCCAGTCCAATTTTATGACAGCTGTACATACATATACTTGTAATTGCTTTCGAGCACAACACGTTATTTCAAGTTGAAGAATGATAACGGATCGCTACATACTCTCAAATAATACATGCCACTTCAAAAGACATGCGATTAATCATTTTATCCTCTCACCTTCGTTATGTTTTGTCTCATATATTGAAACTGTATTATTTCGTTTGACGAAATAACTTTTGTTTCTGCTGATAAGTAAAATATTCATTATTTTCCAAGCAATTTTATACATTTGTTGAGACGTGACTATTTGAACGAGGCAGCAAATCGAGACTCGTCGGTAATCTTCCCAGTACTACAACTATAACTACAACATGAGACTTGACTGGCAATAAGGGAGAGTTACGAAAACTCAAGATGCTAAATTCTGAGATAAAAATGTTTGTATGTTTGGCTATCATGCTTGTGAATATTTTACACGCAACAGGGTTTTGCACTGCATATTGTGTGCATATTATTTGTACGTGATTGACGATATAGTTTTTGTCTGCCTTTTAATGTTTATGAAGATATTTACTAAAATTCGATTTCAATGTTTAACTTTATTTACGAGCTTAAAATGTTCTGGATGCGAAATTGTTTTCTGTTTGGTGACATTCTCCAACAGGAATTTAGGTTGCCTACAGCAATTTATTGCGACATAGGTCAAGTGAATATGTTTGTAAAGGCTTTGGGAAACAGGTATTCATTTGTTTTATGACCACCCTCTGGAATCATTTGCAGTTGTGTTCAGATGCAATTTGGAATCAATTATTTATTTAAATTATTCATTGGGATTATGAATTGCTCATTGACTCTTTTCAATAAAACTACATTTGAACTAAAACACTACTTTGAGATTATCGAGAACTCATTCAAAAACATTCTGGATTATATCAGTGTGGTACATCAGAACATTCAAGATTATTGGTACATTAGGACATTCAAGAGTATTTGAATTAGGATTAATTCGGCACATTTTATACTTGTGGACTTGTGATATAACTTTTCGGATTCTTTAGGATTATTTGGTATTTATTTCACTATACTGTGTCTTATGAATTTTCACTTTGTATTCTATGGCAATCTTTATTTGTTGATTATTTTATTAAATTGTGCTGATTATTTTATTAAACGTGTTGGATTTGCGCTTTTCTGTTGCATAGTTTAAGATCTAGATTTGTAACAGGAATCATAGCTGAGTGTAAAATGATCTCTATTAGTGGTGCACGGTATTACCTATATTCCGGTTTATTACGACATGTAATTCTGGTGGTACGTACCATGGTACTTTTGCAAACACTATCATGGTGGTTGAATGTTGGGAAAAAGTTAGGATTAAGACAGACAAAACAGAAAATATTATTTTTAGTTCTTACATGTTCATGAGATAAGTACATGTATTCCTTTACAAGATTGCGAATCATCCGAATGTTTGAAGTTTACTTAATTTCTGACGTCCACTAAATATTTTCTTCTTTGTTAAGGAGGTCTGATTTGTGTTTACTGCCCCCTCTATGATAAACGTGTAAACCGGGTCCTGGCATCCCATTCAAAGTTCATGTACTTTCTGTATTAATAGAGTGGTTGGTAAAATTGTAGGCTTCTGGGTAAACACTTTCTGTTTCTATCGACAAACTCTCTAATGTCAGCACAATGACTCTTACCAGGGTGTCAGATATAGCGTGAGCGTAATCATTCTACTTTAGCCACAGTTATTTTGATGATAACTTATACAAGGAAAATAACATACAGATATCAATGCAAGAAATAATATAAGAAACACGAGAAACAGTAGATCAAACAGTATATATATATATATATATATATATATATATATATATATA
>JAECUM010005385.1:0-116924 GCA_016617855.1 Megalonaias nervosa | reverse complement strand
TATATATCGTGCAGATAATATGGTACAGATAAGGTGATTTCGTCTTGTCAGATTTTGTCGTACTTCATTGATAAAACGCCAGACTCCTGTGCATGAACTGAGATACAAATAACAACAAATTTAAATAATTCCTAAAAAAAATTAGCTTTCATTAAATTTTATTTTGCTTTCTTATCATTATTGAAACACATTCTGATCAAAATGCATTCGTCTTCATGAGTATAACGGTAGAAGTATGAGTATTCCGGTGTTTCTGGTAACCCGGCTATTTTGAACTGTAGTTTCTGTTTTCCAAAAATTAGTTGCAGGAAATTCCTTACATCGAAAATGTATTAGCTAACACTTTACAATCATATTGCAAACTGATTTAGACCTCGCTGTACATTCGAATACAGACCTCGATAACTTGAATTCTGTGCCATGCTGCGTTGTTGGTTGAATTCTTGTACAGTGATCTCCCCTTAGGGTCCTACTAAATACTGCTAAGCCTGACAGGCCTGAAATTGCATCATGTAACCACACGAATATCGTTCGTCATAACGATATGAATACACTTCCCTTGGGACCTATCCTAAGTGTTTATATAATCACTGATACAAAGTTGCAATTGCCGTCGACACAGTAAGGTAAATGTCTTGGTTACGGGGCACATAATGTATTTAAGGCTTTGTGGATGCCGTTGTTGTATCTTAAACCAGTCACATGGGTCATGCATGCGCATTTACTTGTTTTAAATTAAATAGAAATTGTTTTAAATTAACGCTACTTTTCTTTCACCAAAGTCAATTCATTCCTGATTTTTGAATGCTCTGCACTTTAACTCCCATAAAGAAACTTCACGACGAAAATTATCGGTCTTTTACAACCCATCTACTAAAACTAGGGTCAAAATTTGAGCGCGTCGAGTGGAATCGTCACAATCGAGGGTAGTACGAATTTGTTTATCAATATGCGTAACTTTCATTGTGACATCACAGCGCGCGACAATCAATCCGGATTGTTCTGGATCACACCTTTAGGTTCATTTCGTCTAATAATGTCAACGTACTTTAACATCGAATTTGCCGTATGCACCTCTCGGGGCGTCTAAATAATGACCTTCCAAAGGAATATGGATGTATATGAATCCAAATGAAGTGAATACTTACCACTTAAATGTATGTATAATCAAATTCTAAAAATGGCACACATTACTGAAATAATCGGTGTTGAATGCCTTTATGACCCGTGTGACTTTTACTATAGTACAAGTCATGTAGGCATTTAACACCGACTATTTCAGTAATGGGTGTCATTTTTGGATGAAATGAACCTAAAGGTGTGATCCAGTACACTTCGGATTGAATGTCGCGCGGTGTGATGTTACAATGAAAGCTACGCATATTGACAAACAAATTCGTACTAACCTCGACTGTGACGATTCCACTCGACGCGCTTTTATTTTGACCCAAGTTTAGTATATGGCCACCATTGTAAGTCCATAGCAATAGATAATTTTCGTCTGGAAATTTCTTGCTTACAGTTAAAGTGCAGAACATTCAATAATCAGGATTGAATAGACTTTTTTTTTTTTAAAGAAAAGTAGTGTTAAATTTTAAAATAACAATTTATATTTAATTTAAAATGAGTAAATGCGCATACATGACCCATTTGACTTGCACTATATAAGGTTCTAAAAATCGACTATTATTAATTAAATATGATAATATCCAAAGGCCTGCCCCTCCCTCCCTCTCTCTCTCTCTCTCTCTCTCTCTCTCTTGACCATCGTATCAAGATAAGGGCGAAAACCACGAAAAGACGAGAATAGAGGATTTTCGCTTGCGTAAATAGCACAATGTCTCTGGACCTATGAAGGATGATGGTAAATGTTGAGTCAAACCGACCAAAGCAAGAGAGAGAGAGAGAGAGAGAGAGAGAGAGAGAATTTTATTGTCGGTAGTAATGTTAATTAAAGCAGAATAATGACTTAGATCAACTTTAAATAAATATTTTAATTACCTGTTATTGGCTCGTCATTTGGCTTAGAGTCTATTCCACGCTAATTTCCATGCACTTGTACGTCAGCGCATTGATGAGCGTTCAGTATTCAAGAATCTATGTGTTTGTAGTGCTCTACTTTCTTCATTAAAACCATCTTTCATGTATAAATCATAAGTGTGACTTATATTGATTTAATGAATGTGAATAAAAATAGAAACTAATAAATGTAAACAATCAACTTATCAATATGCAAAGGTGACTGTAATAGGCACAAAATTACATTACATTTTGTAGCAGACACACTCAGCAAGGGATGTGAGTTCATTGATTCGGTCATTACACAGTTGCCTGTAGTCAGTCTGATTTCTGTTCAAAAGGCAAGTATGTGTATTTGTATGTGATATAAATAAAATATATGTATAGTATATACTGTATCCATGATATACTACTCTTTGTGCAATGAAAATTTTCTTATGCATCTCGTGGTATATCATTGATACATGTATATCACGTAATCATCAAAATACCAACTTTCATATCTAGTAAAATATCCCATTTCCGAAAGACTACAATTTTAGTTTTTTATTTCCAGATTTATCATTTTTGCTGCAATTTTACGACATTGTGTGCCTGTGTGAAAAATAGCTATTTCTGTGGATAATTTATCGGATTATTTATATATATATATATATATATATATATATATATATATATATATATATATATATATATTTTTTTTTAAAAATAAACATTTTAGTTACGATTTTGTCAGGATTTGTGTGCCATTGTTATGGTCTGTCAAACATCGACACACTTGTTGAGTTTGACAACATATGTTTGATAACTCAGTTAGACATACTGAGAGATATGGTATTTTATTTCCTTAGTTTATCCAGTTAACTCATAAAAATACAAAACATTTCAAATATGATTTTGTCTCACTTTGCTATTATCCAAAGTAATTAATCCCCCAATTCGCGGTCTATTAATGGGGTACGTGTATAACCGAAGTCTTTCGGTTTGGTTGATTTATTCATCAATCTGATATTGTAACATAAATACACCTTCTTAATATGACTTTTTCTGGCTTTGTATACCTTTGTCATGTTGTTTCGAATATAGACAAAAGTAGATAAAAATTGAGAACTCGTTATAATATATATTGGAAAATTTCATTTTCTGTCCATATCAGTCAAATGAACAATTTATAAAACAAGAACAAACCTTTTAAATATGATAGTGTCAAGACCTTATCAATAGTTTATCATTGTTCGAATTTGAACTCTGTCGCCCAGTTTTCGGTAATTATTTCGGCATAATTATGTTGAAAACTAGTCTTTCGGATTAGTTAATTTATTTATCAATATAATAAACAACATAAATACACTTTTTTAATTAGACTTGGCATGTTTTTGTGAGGTTTTGTGTGGCTTTGTGTGGCTTTGTCATACTTTGTCGGGCTTTGTCAGGCTTTGCGTGGCTATGTCAGGCTTAGCAATATTTAGTAGGACCGCTCCCCTTACGCTGATTAGACTGGACACCATCGCTACTTTGGCTGAATGACAGACATAAGCTCATGGTGTAATGGTACAAATTGTACAACCCCAGATGTGCGGAGCTTAAGGTGTTGGAACATTGTATTCAGAAATAAATTTAAAAAAAACTAGCTGTGATTGGTGCATTATTTAAGAGTTGTACTTTCTGTTAGGCTTAAAAAAAGTTTAGCATCTTGGCAACATATGAGATTACGTTAATGCATATCTAGACCATATCTTGTATTTTTTTGACTTTTGTAAAATGTGGTACACATGACTGAAAATGTGTCTGTTGTGACTAGATAACTCTTACCCCTGTCTAGTTCCAGCAGATTTATCTCTCTTAAATGCAGTGGAGTACCTAGTTATGCCCTTGTCAAATTGACAATCTAACATTGTTCTCTATGACAGTGTGTGACATGCATGCTGAGGTAGGATAGAAAGTATATATATTTCACAAAACATTAGCATTGAGGTCTATGGAAAAAAAAAAACAACAATTGTACCGTGATACCTCATGCTTCATTCGGATTATCATCATCTCTGTCAGATGCTGAAATAATCTGGTTCCCAGACTCATCTACATTGTTACTTTTCTATGTGAGGATCAGGTTCGACTCGGGTAACGACCATTAAGAATTCGGGTAAGAAAGAACCGGTACTGAAAAGGCCCGAATTAAAAAGGCCCAGTTTGGAGTAGTCTCATGTAAGGAGATTTTGGCCCAAAACCCTATTTTGTATTTTGATTCTTCCCCCCCCCCCCCATAGCCCCCTCGAGTTAGTCTAAGCAACTACGAAAACAACTTTGTTGAGACAACAGCGTCTATTTCATCATCGTTTACTCGTCGACGACATGTTATTGATCATCATCGTCGTCAAACAAAATAGGGTTTGATCCAGAAACACCCCTTATATAAGACTACTCATATATTTCACACAAAATTGCTAGAGAATATATGATACACACAAAATTTACTGTAGCGACCAATCTAAAAAATCTACCTTGCTAAAACTAACATCACATTTTGTATATCCGAGTGCGAATGTATTAATGCCATCAGAACAGTATCTCTTATCATCGAAATTGCAAAGACCAGATTTTATTATGACATTAGTCTCAGTTTTGTGACAATTTGATTTTATTGCCATCATTTCAACATGACCACTAAAACCATCTAACGCCAACTTATATTTATCAGATCCTACTGCCTTACCGACCACATTTCTTTTTATTCCCTTGGCTTATTTCTTGACCTTATTATCAGATAATTTTAAGCAATACATTTTACTATGTAATCCAATGAATTCCGTTATAATTTTCATAGAAACTTCATTTTTAAACTTTCCTATTACTTTTTTTATTGTCATCGCAGTAATATCCGATATTTGTGGATAATCAGAAAGATCAAGTAGATCCCGGTGTTCATAAAATTCTCTGTAAATATCATCAGATTTTATCTTGTACATCAACGAGTCAGTATCTGTAAATAGCAACTCTGCATCAGGCCACTCAACCTTAACAAAATTGTAATGAAATTCTTACATTAAGTTCTTTGATATCTCAAGCACTGCCAAACCAACATAAACTGGTTTATTCAACTTCAAGTTTGTTTTTCTCTTATGTATCGCGACAAGAATTTCATTAAAAAATTTTATACTAACAAAATTATCAGATAATACAAGCTTATTACAACGCTCAGCGTTATTGACGATCTCAATATTGAATCGCTTTCGTACATTTTCCATGGTCTTTCCGAAGACGCTATTGTTCGTGAGTTTGAAGAAGTTATATATATATTTTTTCCTTCAAATTCTGTTGTTGCAATTGCTCTTCGTCTAGTATTTGAGTCAATATAGTCTTTCATCCAACGTGATTGATTAAACTTTAAAACACGATGAACTTTTCTTAGTATATGACCATGATCAAGCGCCTGTTTAAGATTTTTAAAATGTAAAATATATCTTCGTTGTCAAGAAGATTAGGAACTAGTTTTTGAACTACAGATTTACCACTAGTACTGGAAATAGATGAGTAATTACGTTGTTGCTCTGATAACAAACTCTAATCGAGCAGCATTGACTCAGGACAAAATGGATAATCGTTATGTGCGTCATGTAGATTTACAGCGTAGTCGAGATCAACTTCAACAAAATAACCAATATTATCAGGTACAGTTTTATCCGTTTCTTTGAAAAACTGATCCAGACTTATCCACGTAAATCCGCCATACGGCAGCGACTCAGACAGTGCGTATCAATAAAGATTATTAGGATCCGAATAAACTATGAAAAACGACGGCAATGTCTTATCATAATTGCTCATGTACTTGTCGTTGACGATCGCATATTTTTTTGTTATGACGCTTATTCCTCCTCTGATTCCACGTTCTATGAAACAAAACATGTCAGGGTCTGTTCACAACTCTAATTTTATTTTACTGTGCTTGAGTAATGCATCCCATGATAGTCCTGGTGCTGAGTAATAGCCTGCTGGGTCAAGTCCGGAGTTATCAACGCTGACATCTCTCAAATTCTCAAATATGTCTGCGAGCAACAGCACATCTGTGATCAAATACAGATCATGATAATCACCGAAGGTTTTACAATCAAATTCATTCAAAATTTGCTTAGCGTAAGCATAGTCGTCATCGCTGACACTCTCAAGATTTAGTCGATAATATAACTTTCATAGTCAGGTAAATTTGTTTCATCAAATCTTCTCCAATCGTCAAGATACTCATAAGGAAAAAATCCTTTTCTTGTAAGTAAATTTGCATTTGAACCGCAAGCGGTTCATACGAAATGATCAGTCAAATTATCAAACTTTCCACATCCTTTCACAAGCTCATCTAACGACGCCGCCATAAACTGTAAAATGTCGATGAATTTCAACTTGCCGAGTGTCACTGACGTATACTTTTCCGTATTGTTCGGATACATTTTATTTTTTATCATTGTTATTGATTTTCAGACGGTTAATTATATCTTTGTTGCCGAACGTCTCAACGATAATATGAGAATCATATCCACGGAGATTATGAGCAACAACAGGAAGGAAATCTGGTGAGGTATATTTAAGATTGTATTTGTCATGAACTGGACCACGATATTTACCCTTAATATGACAATGATTTTTTACTCGATCCTGGTCAAGTTCAGACGTAAACGCTTGCTCACAGATGTGACATATATTTGATGAAGCAAATACTGTTTCTTGTTTTACAGTAAGCGGTTTCATTTTCATTGTCCTATCGAACAACATCATGATGGCATCAACCTCACTGATAAGGTTTTTCAATAGCCACAAAGCGGGATTAGTTCCACGATAAAGTTAAACAGGTTTTGATAAACTTTTATCAGCAGCACAGTCAACTTTGTATGCGACCCCACATGGAACATGTTCTTGTACTTTTCTTGTAGAAGATTTGTCAGGGTTATTTTCTGCTCCTAGCACAGGAAGCAGAATAGACTCAAACCGTAGTAGATTATAAACGGCATTTTCATCTTATGTCTGTAATTTGTAAACTGCAAAATATTTTCATCTTTACCTGAAATAGATATTTGTTGTACGTTAGAATTATATTCTAGATGATCTAATACCAGCTGAGACTTACATCCATACAATCATCTGACGCAAAAATATTTTTTTCTTTGTTATACTGCCCACCGACTAATCCGTTAAAGTTTTTAATCCACACGTAGTGGTTTTTATAGAACAGCAAGTTTATTGTTGTTTGTTTGGATCTCGCGAGATCTGATGTTGCTCGATCGCTGATATAAATTAGATAAATCTTTTGGGTATCATCATCTACTAAAAAAATATTAACACCACCTGGTAAAATTAAAATGTTTTGTCTCTCAAATTTTGGAATTTGATACTCAGAAACGGGAAATATAATTCCGGAAAAGTTTAGATTGTTAGAGTGACAAATGTAATTTGATACTCTGTCGGCGTGCTTATCTTCCGGGAACAACACTGATATTAACGCCCACTGGAAACATTTGTCATCATTTTCCTCGACGTTGATACAACATTTTTTGTTTTAATTTTAGTTGGCAGATCAACATATGAGTTACCGCGAAGAGGATTGTATTTCATGGTATGAAACAAAATTTCTGTTATTTTATCGAATCTCCAATCCGATGCAGATGTTGTATATTCTTCCATTTTTATGTATCTCCTGAAATATATCATCTGACAACGACGTCAAATTTATTCCAATTAAAACTCGACATGATAGCGATGTTATGTAAGGATCGGCAAGTTCTTCCAACTGCTGTTGCTGTTGCTGTTGAGACACAGGTGTCTGATCGGCTAGACGATCCTAAGATATACTCATCTTTGAAAAATGAACATGAAATTGCACAATAATCTTCAACCCGCTATGCTTGGCAAGTTCAGATTTTACTTCTGGTTGAAGTAGATGAAATAGATTTGTTGATGAGAAATTTGTTAGTAAAAGTTGATAATCAAATACAAAGCCGTTGTCAAATCCGGCAAATGCTTTTGCAATTTTTTTTTGCTGATATTTTGTAATGAACAAACTTTGTTTTGCAATATATGCAAGTTTCAACATCATATAATATAATGCTTTATATTTCTCTAATAGTCCGATACGAAATTGCCAGTTAGAGATTTGGAAAACGTATAGTATATCATAGCAAATTTATATCAACGACCTATTATCGTTAACGGTCTTGCAAGGTGCCAGGAAATATTCTGGTGCCATCCAAAATATAACTTGTTCGCTGGCAATGAACTTGGCTTTATTATTAATCTTAAAAACTAAAGCTTCGTTTAGGATCTTAACACCAGCTGGTTATAAGATAAAAGTAAAATCCAGCGATGATGCAGATTACACTGACATGTTCTTACACGATTTGATCTGGACATTGTTCAATGACGAAATTTCAGCTGGAATGCAAGTATATTATATCAATGATCAGGTCACCGACAATAACATTGCAAATTTGTCTTTAAGAGAGGAGTTTAAACAGCATCCGATCTGCGATTTGTGTGAGTTTAGCAGAGTAGGTGTTGTCAGAAACACAAAAACAAAAAAAGTTGTTGGTCGTATCAATAACACTGGATATTTTCAGGTGGCAGTAAGAGGTACCCAAACTAAATATATTTTATATCTCTCGCATCGTTTTATTTATGAAGTTTTTCATGGATCTCTTCCAGAAGGTCTTGTCATTGATCACATCAACGGTATTAAGACGGACAACCAACTCGAAAATCTTGATCTCGTTACTTAAATAGAAAATACGAGACGCGGCAGAGGAGGTGGTATTAATTTTAAGAATACTAAAATATCTGTTATAGCAACAAACTCTACCACAGTAGAAGAAACATTATTTTCTTCAATCTCATCAGTAGCGAAACATTTTAATATTCATCCACAATCAATAAAATCTGCTGCTGATGAAATACAAAATTCCGCTTTCTCAACAACAACTTTTGATAGAATCTTCATTCGATACTCATTTGTTGTTTATTATAGCGGCAACATCATTGTTTGTCAAGCAGCAGTTAACATATTTGTTTAGAGCTTCTATGTCGTATTCGATCCAAATCTTACCATATTTTAGCATGCGATCGACTTCGACGTTGTTAAGCAAAATAAGATTATTTTTTTCTCGTTCAACTTCGAAGCGGGTCATGGCATTAACATCACCACGTAACATGTTTCTTATAGCCTCTTCAAGTTGATATGTGTTTACAACATTAGCTCGAGTAACAAACTGTTCTATGTTATTCAACTATTTAACACAAAATTACGATTTATCAAAGAGCGATCTTTAGAATATCTTTAAGATTTTCTCGGGTCAAGCAGCAGTGCGCCCATTTCATGACAGTTTCCCTGTCATATCCGACAAATATTTTTTTATTGTATCTTTTTCAATTTCCAGTATCTCAGAATCTGTTAACAGTACCCCAAAAGCCGAGTAAGGATCATATCCTACGATAAGATTAACATGCTTGAGATCCGTTTTATCATTGCGCATGAAAACTTTAATCGCGTCAAATAGCAAGTTGATATTTACGATTTTAGCTCGTACAATACTTTTTACTTCATCTGGCATTTTTATTGTTTATAATAGATAAAAGTTTTATGTATAATGTCGCTAATAAAAAAATGATATGTTTCAACGATTGTCTGATCTTCGAGATGATCTTGATCGTATGATACAAAGCATACCTCAGACCGTTAGTGGTCAACTGAATAATAAGAGTGCTTTACACCTGATTGCAAAGCACTCCGTGCTCGATCGAGAAACATATTTGTTTCCTGTACCTGTTGATCAACTTGCCGATGAACAATGTATTATACCTCAACACGAACAAGTTTATGTTGCAACTCAATCACGATATAATTTCAAATATCATCTTGCCAAAAAGATAAAAAATTGATTTTACTGTCGCAGAACATCAGATATTTTGGGATATGCTTAAGCCGTTTATGCGTATTGGACAACTAGAAGTTTATGGTCGTCAATAATAAAATATAAACTTTGATTTCATTTTTGTAAAGATTTTAAACTTGATGACACATTTAATAGAAGATCGAAGACAGTATGTAATATCGTTGTGCAGACCCGTTAAATTCAAGTATGAAAAGATCTACGGCAATCTAATCGGATCGCTAGCGATCTAGTCAAAGATTTTTGATTTTACTAGTTGGAATCCAACTGTCAAAATTATCACCGTAACCGCGCGATTTGACCAAACTTCATTTAGCACGTTTCTTTATCACTCGTTCGATAACAAATATATCTTGTGTTGTTAGATGAAGTTCTTGCTGATAAAAAATTCCTATGACATCTTCGTTCGCAAGATCTTTTAGCTTATATGTTACTGGTATTTTTGTTAAAATCTTGTCGATGACAAACACTTCTTCAGACCAGTTCGGGGTAAAACCTTTTTCAGATGTTTTTTTCGTTAATGAAATTCTGACACGATCACCAACGTTGAATTTATGCCTGCGATACATGTTCTCGTTTACAAGAATTAGAATTTTTTATAGCGTCGTCTGGTGATATTCCAATTGTTCCGTGTTTAGTTTTATTATAATCTGATAAAATTGCTGGCAGATCATCAATATATCTGTTAGTGTTTTTTTTCTTGTAAGCTGCTTGTGGATCTATTCTTTTATAGTACGATTAATGCGTTTGACAACAACACTCTTTTGAAAACAACATACTTTTTAAAGTTGTTTTGTCTTAGAAACTGCTCGAATTGCTTGTTAAAAAACTCTGATCCATGGTCTGTCTAAATCTTTTTTGGATTTCGCGTTGAAAGAGCTGTAATATCTCGTAACGCATCTGTTATAGTAGATCCCGTTTTATCAGCAACAGGAACTCTAAACGCGTGTTTACTAAAAACGTCAATAGTGTTCAACAAGTATCTTTTGTTATCGTTGTACTGTGCAGTGTTTTGCATATCTGCGAGATCTATCGCCCAGATATCATCGACTGCGTTTGCGACGACCTTTCGTCGAAAAAACTTTTTATTTTAGCTTTGTGAAGCTCTTGAGCCAGAACGTTCTGCGTTCCACCGACGCAAGCTTGCCAGGCATCCCTTTGCCGAGTTTATATTTTGCTCCAATGATAGCTTTCTGTCAAATCGATATCGCATATTATCCGGTTTCATCTCTCGTAGTTCGTCAAGCATTACCCGATTGCAACCTAGTTTATCGTCGACGTGATCACGGTAACAAATATCATGAAATATTGCAATTGCATCAACTTCATTGTAAGGCTCTTGTGCTGGCAACGGATTGTCATTGCCGTTCCAAACACAGGTAATATCTTGGGCAATAATGTTCGTGCTAAAGTAGCTACCGTTGTTCCGATTGATCCATCAAGGATCGCTTTCGATCTGGCAAATGATGTTATTTATGCCACTGAGAGATCGAGTATAAAAGGTTTATTTTTCAGTATTTTGTTTATTTGTCGTTGTGTAAGAAGTAATTTTGTTGGAACGCTACGCACTTTGAAATCAATTTTTAATGAAACCGCTTTTCGTTTAGCTAATGCCCGTGCTATTTTTTGTATTTGTCCTTGTGACAGATTAATATCATGCAAAATATATTTCATTATTGATTTGATCAGATTATATTATTGTGTTTTACACTCCATTGCTATGCAATCCAAGTGCTTGCACATTACATTTGGACAGTCATTTTACCTCGTACAGCGTCAAGTGTTATATATCTATCAGCTGTTGCAAGTGCATAATCGTAATGCTGATTAGCTGGTGCAGCTTCCGGAGCCTCTCCTAACATCCACGTTACTTCGATGTCAGCTGTTGATCCAATTGCTCGTTCGCTGTGCTTACTAACATCAGAATGAAATATCTTGTAAAGAAATCGAAATTCTTCGACTGATATTTGAGATCCACTGTCAGCGTCCTGATATGTTTGCATATCGCATCCATCCGATACATATATACACGAGATAAATTATTATCAGCATTGTCAGCAAAATTACATTCGATCGCTCGTTCAGGATATTGCTTAGAATTGATTCTAACAAATATTCGTCTTACGTCAATGTTATCGAAAACATAATTGTTTTGCAGCTGATTATTACGTCGATCTTGTCGTTGAAACACAACAAATGCATGACGCGGTAACTGTTCGCTGGGCTCTGTTGTTATCCGCCATGTGTTATCAGCTGAATTTGGACAAGCTGTTTGATAAACCTTGTGCTGTTCGAAACATATTGTTATGCTGTACGCGACTAACGTTGTTTCAAGTTCTATTAGTTTTGAGACGGATACGACAACTCGTTGAATCCACAGCGCAAGCTTAGAAATCATAAAATTAAAATTATTATTAGTATCATTAGGGTTATCAGCACCAACAACACCAACAACGTTTCTCATCAAAAAATATCTTTGATCAGCTCTGTCAAGGATAAGCGTGTGCTTTATACCACGAAATACCTTGTTATAATCTCGACAAAAACCAAAAATTGTGCTCAACGGTAACATCATCGTAATTTATTTTGATCCGCCTGTGAACGCTCTTCTTTTAGCGTAACCTTCATTATATGTTCGATTTCTAAGTTTTGTTATCCTATTTACTATTGTCAGCATTGCAACTCCATTACCGGCGGCGGCAGGTGGAGGAAGGAAAAAAGTACAAACTTTTGTCAGAAAAGTCCTTCCAGCATCTGTATCTGCAGCTACTGCTGGTGCAACGATTCCAGGAAATTCAGAGTTAGCAATAAGAAAATTTCTTGTTAAAGTTAAATCAGCAGCAGCATCAGCTTCAGCATTAGTTATAGTAAAGTAAGTGAACACATTTGAAGTAATATTTTCGTTTCCAGTATCTTTGAACCACATATAAGATTGTACTTGCAACTGGTAGGTGCATAGAAATATCTTAAACTGTTTGATTGGCGAGTTGATATCTGGCGCTTTTAAACAAACTCCAACCATTGTTCACGAGTGCAACTTGAGCACCAATATCAAAATTAGCATTATTATTTGTTTTGATACTACCTCGTACTTCAAGTACGGCTTTGTGCGGCAAAAAAAAAAAATGCATCTTCGTCTCATGTACTAAATGTTCTGATGCCCTTCTTTTTAGGCTCATTAGAGTTTTCGTCGAGATCTTCAGTATACTAGAACACCGTTGCAGAGTCGTCTACAGTTATCTCGTCGGCAAGGTCAAATAATTCTTAATATACATTTTTATTGTAGTCGTCAGATAAAATCGAGATTGTTTTACAATCACATATAACGTAGCAACATCAAGTTTTGGTCTAGCTTTTTCTTTTAACTTTTCTATATCCTCATGTGATACTTTATCTACACCGGGTTGCTTGCCAAGTTCAGATTCGGTGATACTCTTCAAACGTCTTGCAGTTTCTTCGGCTGTTTGTTGTTGTCTAGCACGTTCTTGTTCAACTTTTTTCTTAAAAGCATCTCTTGTATCTACATATTTCTTTAGAAGATTTATCCGCGCCTTGTCCATTATTGTGAATAACACATTAATTTTATACTTCTTTACAGTCCAAGAACCTGTCAATTCCGCGTCGAAACATGTGCTTGGTATTTCTGGGAAGTTTTTTGAATAATAAAAGACTATAATTTCCCTGGGCTGCCTCATGATACAGCTCAACAGATTTGTCTCTGGAAACATCACCGCATTGTTCTCGTGATATGTTTTGCACGTCAATATTGTCCAGTCCGTTAAACAATATAAAACAACCCGTATTTCTTCTGAAAAAACGATCAACTTTATCTAACCCATGGGAAAGATAAATTGCATTACATCTTCGATTTCTTGACAATGAAAAGTATGATTTGATCTTATCCATTTCAGCATTGCTCAACGGGATGTCATCAAAGACAATAATCTCATTGTCGTCCGAGTCTCGCTCGGCAATAGGAACAAGATCTTCTGGTGTCCTTATAACAAATATATCTTCGCCAGCACCAAGTTCATATTTTAGTTTTTCGTTCAGCAACTCATATTTGTCCTGCAAAGGATTGATCGTGTAGATATACACCCGATCGTAGTTGAATATGTCGTTCAGTAACATGTTGATTAGTATTTTTGTTTTGCCAGATCTAGGACGTCCTACTATCAGGTAATAACAATCTGGTAACTCAGAATTGTGTTTATTTATTTATTACTCGTTCGGTGTCAAAGTTTATTATGCTCATCATATAATATGTGCACAAAATTGTATCGGCAGTAATTACGATAACATGAGTTACTACACAAAATTTGGTACGTTAGTAAGTGGTTCATCTGCTGAAACAATAGCAACAACAACAGATGTTGATCTAGCAAATTATCTTAAGCGATCCGGTGACACAATGACCGGCAACCTTATCATGTCAGGAGAACGCGTGTTAGATCTAGAAACAACATATCCTCCTGTCAACGTACACAACACACAAGCGGTAAATTATAATCAACTAACCACAGCTGTATCTAAAAAACTTTCACTTGCCGGCGGCATAATGACCGGCAACATCAACATGAACAACACCAAGATAACAAGTCTAAGCACATCATATCCGTTAAATAATGCCGACATCACACAGGCGGTAAGTTATAATCAACTAAATAAGGTGATAAATTTAAAAAGAAATAAATCCGGTGATTTTATACCAAGTACTATTTCATTTATTAACGGTGATAAGATAACAGGACTACTAACAGAATTTCCTCTGAGTGGAGAATCAGATGCAATATCTTATGATCAGCTGAAAGGATCATTGACAGCATACTTAAAACTTGCCGGAGGATCAATGGCCGGTTCGTTAGATATGGGTGGAAAGGTGATATACAACACTCAGCTTGACAATACTCCGTTGTCCGATGACAGTTAGGTAGCAAACGTAAAACTTTTGAGACAAAATTTTGTTATAAAATCCGGCGACACAATGAAAGGTAATCTTGACATGGAAGTCACCAAGATAACATCAGCTGCGTTTCCAACAACATCAGATCTGACAAACAAGAATTACATCGATGAAATGATCACTGGTTATACCACAATTCGAGTAGCAAAATCCAGAGACACAATGACAGGCACGCTTAACATGAGATCAAACGAAATGACAACATATTATCCAGTATCTCCATTTGATCTGACAAACAAATCTTACGTCGATGTGGTAGCAGATAATTCTGTTGCTGTTTCAGGCACATCAGATCATGCTCTGTACGTTATGCTAACCGGAGGCACAATCACAGGAGCCATTGATATGGGCGTCAACAAGAGAACATCAACATATGTTCCTGTTGCTGTATCAGATATTGTAAATAAACAGTACGTAGATAGTGTTGTTGTTGGCAGCACAAAACTAGTTCGCAATAATGTTGGTTACATTCCACATCTTGTTGATTCAACAGACAATCGTTGGGGTTTTACAGCGACAGCGTTAACACAGTACCATGGGAATAATCCAAATAATGCGTTTTCTTTTCACAGCGATATATCAGGAGGTCTCGAGTGGACAACGTATGGAGAAACAAGCAATTTTTGGATAAAAATACAATATTCAGCATCTGTTGCCGTATGGAAGTTTCGTTTACGAGGACGATTAAAATGCTGGTGTCGGCCGCATATACAACTAAAAATTATAGGGATCGACAGATAATACCACATGGACAACTCCGTACAGCGCAGCGGATGTTTATATCTCAACGAGTCAACAGTTTACTATTGCTGATGCTAACACGGTTAACAAGTACATTTACTTACGGATATATGTTGTCAACGCAGAAAGTCCTTACACTTGTTTGACAATGTTTCAGCTGTACGCGATTGATGATTTAGTGTAGATGTAGTTTATTATGTCTGTTGATCCTCCGTCGATCAGAGTCGCAAAAGAGTTTTACAACACCATATTTGATCCCGAAACAAAAATAGAAATAGCCGACGTTGATCAGCTAGACCCCGAAAGCGCCAGACAAGCTCAAGCATTTAATGAAATCGCTATAATGAAAAGTTTAACACTTGAATCACCTGATCTACAATAAAACGAAGGCAATTTTGTTAGAGTTGCTGGAATGCGAGGTCCACAGCTAAAAAAAGCTATCCGAGATTTTGATAGTATTTGCAGTTATTGTCATCCAAACGATTGCTAGGAACAGCGATTACGAGTTGAGTCGCTGATGACAAATACACTGCTTGAGATTAACTAGGAAAATTCTATGACAATCTAACCTTGTAAAAATAAAATCTCATGGTGGTAAGAAACAAGAACAAGATAGAATAATAAAAAAAAGTTTATGATGAACTTGACGAACTACCAGAACTTAAAAAATAGATTATAAAAAAATCGTAGGATAAGGGATAGTTTTGATAAAAGTAGAATATTTCGTGAGTTGGGTGTGGACTATCCTGACAAAAAAGACGTTATTCGAGGTAGCAGATAATCATGATGACGCCAATCTGTTAGCGACAGCATATCTGATATTAGTAGATTATCTGACAAACAGCGACCACAAAAAATATTCTTCTGAACAAAAAAATGCGGCACTGATAGCAGTAAATACTACTGAATCAAAGATTGAGTCTTACTGCGATGCTGAATGAGATCTATTTTATCAAACACTCGATGACATAACAAGTATTAGTAATACTATTGAACCTGTTGATTATGATATATTTGATCGTGATCTTGACAAAAAAATTTCATTAAAAACTTTAAAAAGGAAGCTGAAAAGTTGCTGACAGAACCAAAATATAAAAATATAAAAGCTTTGATTGTTTGGTATCTAAAGTTACCCGCAGATGACATCAACTTGGACAATAAAAATGGACTTTTGTCTTTTGCAATACTTGCACAACATATGGTACGTAATAGTATTAAATTTAAAAATCTAATAGAAGTATTAGGTTATATTAATTATATAAAAGATCATTACCGAAATAACGTGAATGATGTCACCGAAATACCAACGATTTTTGATCCTCCACTTAATGTGATCCATAGAAAAGATTTTGATGTTAGGTATAAAGATACATCATCTGAGGTATATGATGAACCTACAAATTTTCTTGCTGATCCTGTGAATAGTAAATTTAGTGATCTAGTTATTAAAGCTGTTGCTGGGAAAACGTTTAGTTTTTGAGCGTTAAAATTTGTTAGCCCAGATTAATAATGACTAAAAGAGATGTGATCCACTTCAACCACATATCATCAAGTCTCTCAGACAACGACAGCAACGAGCTGATCAAATATTATAGGTACTATCATAAAAAAACAAACTTTATTGTATCAGACGCGCCAGAAAATATTACAGCAGAATCATAAGCATGCTAAACTATATCCCGACTGTGTTCTCTTCTTGAGATTGGTCCACGTCATACCAAATGCGTGTCGCATTGGTTCGTCCTTGAAATAAACTATCGCGTGGATTCAAAGGTTAGATGTTCACCAAATCGTAATTTTCGGCAATGTCTCCATGTACCTGTGGTCGAAATTCTTGCTCGGTTTCCAAACGTCGATCGTAACCGTACATAGTCGGCGCAAAGCTTTCGGGGAGTTTAGACGGCTGACGGAGAGATAGAAGAAGAAATCAAACACATCAGCGTATGTTCCTTGTATAATTGGTTGTACATATATGCCTTATTTCCTACAGCGCACCCTGAAATTCTGACAGAACACAACAACACGGAACACAGTCTTCAATACGAAGGTTTGATCAAAACAAAGTGATACCCTCAACATATACCATCCTGTGGCATCCATCGCCGTTATAGCCATCACCTGGACATCGAAGGGGACTATTTAGACGCACGAATCAGAAAACACCATATTAAATTTCTAGCGGTTTCACAATAAATTACGGATACCAATACAGAGGCCGACCTGGAAAAAAATTATACTAATTGCAAAATCAAAGGAATGACACTCAGCTATCGATCAAGTCAAGTAGTCAACTTTGACGTCTTGAAAGAAGATTGACAATCCAACAAGTTCTAGAATTTCGCTTCAAAACATTAGATACATACAATATTGTGCGTTTACAAATCTCTCTTATTGTGTGCTAGAAACGATTGCGACTTCCAGACCACAACAGTTTACCGTACGGACACGCTGGGCTGGAATATAGAAAGGGGAACGTTTCAAGACAAACAATTCATTGTGAATAGAAACGCCGACCAAGAAAGATGAATAATTAAAACAGCATCCTAGTGAGGGGCATACTACAAATTCAAGTTCATGATGATGTGTCTTGCGTTCAGAGTGATGACGTAATCTGCGACATAGCAATGCAGTGCGACCATACCGCTCTTCTAGCGAAAGCGATGCAGCGCGACCTTTCTGCCTTACTGGTAAAAGTGATGCCGTGCATGTACCTACCTATTGATCTCCTTCTTCACTAGCCAAGGTTCCGATATGATAACCCTATCTTCACCTTGGTGGATCGAACAGACATATTGGTGCTTTGTCCTAGCGACATCTATTGGATTTCATGAGTTTCCTCCCTTAGTATGTAATGCCAACTAACCAATAGCGTTGTGCATTGACATAGGCCGAAAATGGTGGAGGCAATTGATCTAAAAAGAATTCTTTGTAAGTTTAACATCGAAAGTATGACTATATACCAGAGGGAAGCCATTACAGGTGTATTTGAGTGAAAGGTATTTCCGCAAACATGGACCGGAAGTGGAAAATTGCTTACTTATCAGGCCATTCAAGTTGTATGCTCCCCATGTCTCGATCATGTAGGAACAGTGTTCAGATTTGAACAACTTAATTTCGATTGGATGCGGTGGCTTTCCGCCGCATCCAATGAAATTTACAGACCTGAAGCACAGAAATATCTGCACGATACACCAAGGTGTAGATAGGGTTATCACATCGGAACCTTGGCTAGCGAAGATGATGGATCTCATGCAAGCGCTTGCTAAGCACTCTCAATACCACTAGTTCATCGAGATGTACAAATCAAAGAAGAATACACGGTTTCTGTGGCTTTGTCTATTGTGACTTTGAAAGTCAACTCATGATGTTCAAAAAATGTCCCCAGAGATCTGTATGGATCGCCCAGACCGAGTGCAGTATTTCACTTGTGGTGAAGATCCACAAATGGGAGTATAAATGCTCAGCTTTTCTGTACCATGCCAGATGGTCTCCGTGCTGTCACCGCATTACCTTGGTGGGTCAAGATTATTAACTGCATGTGTGTGTGCGCGCGCGCGTGTGTGTATGTGTGACTACTTTTCTTGGATTTCGTATAGCAGCAAATTCATTGTGGACCATTTATGAACAGTACATGCAGCAAGTACATGACTACCAAATCTTTATCTGTGCACGAAGACAAATTGTATTGAAGTATTGAGAATGGAGATGGAAACAAGGTGTGTACCTCCGTGTGAAAAAGACTTTTCTTCGTACTTTATCTACGCTTCACACCTACCAAGAAGCGTGTACACCAACAAATTTACGACTGGAAAGATGTGCGTGACTGAAAACGTTTTGGCTTCGATGCTTCGATACAAGAGGTGGCTATTTATGCCAAAGACATGGTGAGTCACTAATCCAAGTTAATTTAGAACCAGTATAATAAAAAAAGTCAAAAGTGAAAGCGGAATTTTGAAACAATTTAAGAAACAGTTGTAGAAGAACATGAACGCAACAAAGAGCAAGAAATACTTCAAGTCCACTAGAATAGTAACAGTATTGTACAGGGAGAGAATAAAGAAACGACATTCCCAAAGAAACTAGAGACAATGAATTTAGCAGACTGTATGAACCCGAGAGCGTGTACATAGACAGAGTAAGCAAAACGTACACTTATTTGCTTATATGCTTATTTGATGATTTTAATTTGTGCCGTAATGCTATATGGATTCAGTTTATATCTTAGTTGCTTTCCTGTTTAATTCTCGCACATTGATATGCATATGTTTTGCTGCTATTCTTTCCACGGCAATAAGAAAACATTCAGCGTGTATAAAATGTAAAAGAATGTATTGTGGCTTTGATAGTAATCTGCGAATTCTACACACAGTTCTTACGGCTGTATCCCATTCCGTTTTCAAAATGATTAATGAAAAGGTAGATCGTAGAGTTGGGGGAGAGGGGGGCACAATTGCTTTATCATGTTGATCGCTTCACCTATTGGTTCAGGTAAAACCGAATTTGTCAAACATTTGATCGAACACAAAATACAAAATACAATTGTTTGATGGTCCGCCACAACATATGTTACAAAGAGTGCCAATCGATTTACACATTGCTGTAAGAAAGTCAAGGAGAATCCACTTCATTTGTAGAAGGCATTCCTTGCGAAAACAACGGGATCGTGTCTGACTTTAGTGAAACACGTATTGTCGTCTTGGATGGCATGTAAAGAAAAGACGCAGAAGAAACTGAAATACGAAAAGGACACCATCGTAATGCTAATATTATTTACATTACTCGAATTTTTAAAAAAAAAGAAAGTGAAGCACATGGTACCATCAATCTCAGTGCCCATTACGTGGTCTCTTTAAAAGTCCCAGAGATAAATCTCAATTGCAAGTGTTAGCCAAACAGTTTTGAACCCATTGGGCGAACAACACGTGCGACAGTGCCACTCTGACCATATAAGTATTTACTTATCGATTTAAAACTGACCACTACCGTTTATTTGAGATTTGATATTAATATGATTCACATATGGTGCCAAGAAGGAGGTTCTGTTATTTACACGTCACTTTCCGCGTCTTTCTGAAAGAAAAATAATTATTAAAACAACCCTGAATTCTTTTCCTTATAATAGTATTCAACATGACATCCTTTTAATCTCAGCCTCTTGCCAAATTGATCCGTGCACTGTATGTCATCAGTCGCGGAAAAAATGCACAAGTACAGTTACATTTGATAGAAGTGAGTTTTAAAGAAGTGTTTCAATGGTTTACTTTGACAGCACGTTATTTACTTCAAGGCGTCATTCACGTACCACATCAAACACGACGTACTTTATGACCCCCCCCCCCCCCACAATAGCGTTGTCGGAACTGGCCGATCCAAGAATTGATAGGGAAACCAAGAAACAAAGCATTTATAAAACCTGGTGAAGTGGCTCTTCACGAGATGTCGTTATTCGTTCACTTTTATAATAGATCTTAATGCCGAAGCTAGAACTAAAGAACCCAAATCCCCCAAAAGAACGATTGACCCAAAGGAAGATTAGTATAGGAAGATCCCACTCTCCCAAGAAAAAATAGCCCTAAGAAATATCCCAAGAAAATATCTCCTGTCACATAGATACTGATGCTATTACACGCACGTACCCTAAAAACCACTTTGCTCTTTTACAGTGACTTCCTACCAACACTTATACTTCTTCTGTGTTCAGGATGATGACTGCCATACCTAATTTAAGAGCAGTGTTTCTGAATTTGATAACAATGAAAACCCATTGTTAAAGGAACTTCTACTTTTCCAGTGACGACGTCTTCTACTGCTTTGGCGACTGGTGCTGCTGATAAAAAATGGCCTCTCCTAAAAGTACAAGACAGAACAGGTATGGTACAAATTACTGGGTTTATAAAAAAAAAAAAGGTTAATCCCTTGAAAATAACCCATCGTCGAGTGGTACCCATAGTGAAGATGATAGGACGTGCCGACAATCAGTGGAGACAAATTGCAGAATAAAAAAGATGTGTGAGATAAGACTTGCTTCAATGTTTTTGCCCCTGAAACAAAGATGTCACTAATACATCTCACTCCTCATCGTCCCAAGACAGAACTTTCCTCCAAGACAGGGAAAAGAAAGGGATTCACTCCTCGTCAGCTAAATATTGGGATGTTTTGTTAGTTCTGATCAAATCCAATCCTCCGATCCGAAAACAAATCATTCAAAAAGAGCCCAAAGAAATGGTCAATACCGTGTCTAAATCTGTTTGAATGTTTTGAAAGAAACTGTACCTTTATCCGGGATATAGAAACAACAATCAGGAAAGCATCGGAACGTTCTTCGCCAATTTGGTGAAAAATAAAAAAGCCCTCAGTCAGAATAAATGCTGGTTCAACAAGAAGGATTTATACCCATACTGATAGGACCGCTGTTTAAAGGTGCTGCTCCTTTGTTAGGATCGATTCTTGGACCTCGTTTACGAGGTGTGATGCCATGAGATGGAAACATATCAAAATGACACCCTACTCTGGATAGATATTACTTATATCTTTGGATCCTATAGGAGAACAATAAAATCACATTGGTCCTTAGAAACGATGGCTGGAACTCCATCGATGGTACGAACAACGGACACCTCATTTACCTCCTAATCCTAATCTGACCGAGAAGTCACAGTTACAACAAGACTTACAATCATTGATGAATCGAACCTATTTGTCAGAAACAGAACAATCGCAGAAGTGTTGACAATTATTGCAATGTCTTTACCTGTTGCACCAGAAAGCTTTAGACAAAACATCTAAACCTAAACTGAGAGATTTCAAGACTAACATGAAAAGAGTAGAAAACCAAAGCTACAAAGCTCAGTACACTCCAAATACCTAGTAAGATCGCAGTTTTCTTGTTGACACCGTTCCCTCCTCCCAGACGAGGAGAAATGTAACCTTGGGTCAAAAGAATAATGTCAATACCTTTTTCAACTGCAGAACACAAGAATGAAGCGACGACAAAAGTGAAAAAGACATGAAGAAAAAAGTCAGTTCCCACATATGAAGAAAACTTCTACTCCTATTGCTCCTCGGACACGTAAAGTCTAATCTCAGTTCCAAATTTACCACACAGACATCAGCCTAAGATTAATATCGAGCAGTCGGTTGTTATTGAGTAGGAGTAGCAGCAAAAAGAACAAAACAATCAGCTCGATCATGGAAACACTTTTAGCTAGTATTTACTACAATCCTGCTCATGCTGCTGGTTATGGAGGAGTTCATGAACTGTATCGTGCTATTAAAACGACATTTTTAAAGTGTGGGTTTGCATGATGTTCGTCAAGGGTCGCAAGAACAATCGACGTTCATGTTACATAAACCCATGCAACGAAAATGTTCCAGAAATGGAACCAAAGTATATGGCATCGATAATCAATGTTGATGGTGTCTGATCGATTGCTTGGAACGTCACCTTAACCAAAAAGAAATAAGTGCTAAAGACGGAACATTGGGTTCGCATTGGGAAAAAACCCCGAACATACATTTGACAAAGGTTATTTACCTAACTGGACAGCCGAAGTGTTTCGTGTCATTGGACATATACATGGACATAATCCTCCTGTTAATACACTCGAAAATATGAACGGAGAAGTGTTGAAAAGAATTCTTTACTTGCCTGAGTTTCAACAAGTGACCAGGAAAGAAGACGATATCGAAAGCATTTTCTTGATCGAAGAATATGTAAGCTGGGCAAACGTGGACTTCAAGGAGTGAAATTTCTTTGGAAAGGTCATCCAGCTAGTCTTGATATAGCAGCTACCTCGCCTTTTAGCAGTTCACCTCTTCAAGAACTACAAAAAAGTTTTCTATGGGTGGAGATCGTGTTCTTAAAATTCAAATTGTCTTTTTCTGAGAAATTGTTGTAGTGTATTGTGTATTTGGAGCAGCGATTGCAAATCTAAGTTTGCAACAGGGAGACAAACAGTTGTAGACGATGGTACTTAGCAGTTATATTCGTTCTCTTCTTCTCAGTCCTTTCTTGAAATATACCACTGACAGAAACAACAGCAACAAGAGTAGCCTTACGGCCAACGGAAGTGACCACAAAAATTCTTCCAGTCACAACAATAGCAACCCGCTTTTGAAACATTTGGAAAATCATTCTCCTTTGAAAAGGAGTGACCCCTCGGAAACCAGAACCACTGAACTATGAATAACCAATTTTATTTAACCTGACAAATTCAGTGTATGTTCAATGTATGTCTTTCCCAGTAACTCCTTAATTACCCCATGCCATACAATTGATAAAAGAAGCTCATTTGGGAAGTAGTTTTGGTTGAAATCATTCATTCTTCTCAATCCTTGAATATTAACGAAGGTCAAAACACTTTTTTTTTTTCATCGTCAATATCCTGAACGAAAACGTTAAAGAATCTTTTGGACAAATTTTGATCTCTCTATTATGAATTCCAAAGAAATATTTCACCAGTCAGTCCTCAATTACCTAAGTATACCATGAAAATTCGTGTAGGATATTGTTTTAATGCTCAACATCTGGTCGAAATGATTGCGGCTATTTTTAACGATCATTTTTGGCAAAGCCCTGGAGAAAACTCGTGAAGTTATAGTAACCGAGTACCAAAATATTGCTCATCATCATAAAATCATTGCTTTTTGTCCCGGTTTGTTTTATATTCTGGGTTGACACACTGCTATCTCTATTTTGAAAGAAGTTTACAATGACGATCGATTCTACTATTAATTTTCACAAACCTGTCAAATTGAACGACGGACTAAATTTATTGTTTGTTTACTTGGATGTGGTCGAGTTCAGAGTGGCGGAAAACAGCCGCTTAGTTACTAAGAGTAATTCCTTTCAAAGTGGATAATGCTATTGCTACTCACGATGAAGGACGAAACGAAATATGTTAACCGTGAATTTGTTTTTCCTCATTATCTTCATGTGAGTAAATTATATTTTGATAGTGGCATTATTAGTATAAAAAGAAATCTTGGTCAAAATATTCTATTCTCGAAAGGGAAGGAAACTACATTTTTGAAAACGATTCTTCTGTGAATTGTAAATAAAAGCAGACGTATCCTGTGTTCCATGATTAGCCCGACATGGTTTAGGGGATATGTTAAAAGCAGCTTTTCATATGGTAGATATCATAAACACATTCAGAAAAAAAAGAAATAAGAAGAAGAGCGGTCAGAGATGTCGTTTTTCGTTTTTAAATATAAACTGAAAACAAAAGGAACAAAAATAAAGCACCAAGATACTTGCGAAAGTTAAAAATCAGAATTTTATCTATTTGCCATGCCACCAACCCCAATAGAATTTGAAATCAAAGGAGAAACAGAAAATTAGTTCGATCTGAAGGCCAATCACTTGTTCCTAAACATGAAAGTTCTCAAAGTTGAAAGTAACAATCCAGGGGAGGATGCCAGGTCAGCCCCATCACAATATAATGCATTCGTTGTTCAACGAAGTGAATTTGAACTTGAATAACGCAGTAGTCAGCAGCAGCATGGTTACCTACCCTTACCAAGTTTACAATGCTCACAATGTTGGATTTAAATACCGTCGAAAAAAATCAAGCAAGGACACAATGTAAAAATGAAGGATCGTTTGCATTTGGACGTATAGTTGCAAGACAAGTATTTGTTAAATGGAGTGGATGTACGCTTGAATCAAAGTAGCACCGTGATTCATTTGATGGCAAATGCTAACGATTACAAAACTATCGTCGAAGAAACTATACTTTAAGTACGCCGTGTGGAGTCTTACCTAAGGTGGGAAAATACATCAGTCACACTCGGGGCAAAAGACAGCCAAGTGTCCACTAAGACGAGTGGAAGTAAAAACCTTCACCATTGTCTCTTGATTCTTATCGAAGATCGAATATAATGTTTTCCAAGGACAGCTACCCAAACGTTTGTTCATTGGCATCGTCACCAATGCAGCCTTGAACGGAGCTATGGATCAAAATCTTTCCGAGAGGCAACATTTCAACGTGTCCAAGATAGAAGTCACTCGAGATGGGAATAGATTGCGTACCAAACCTTTAAAACTTAACTTTTTCGGGAAAAATACTGGAAATGTCGACTCTGATTGAAGTCACATGACAGCTAGGTACCAACAGTAGCCATGACATTTCGTACGATGATAGGGAGGCTATGTATTTTAGGGATTTGATTTCACTCCAGACCAAGTTAGCGGCAATAATAATAATAATAATAATAATAATAATAATAATAATAATAATGATAATAATAACTAATAAATAATAATAATAATAATAATAATAATAATAATAATAATAATAATAATGAGGACTTTGTATAGCGCCTAATCTTTAGAAGCTCCAAGCGCTTAAACATCAGACAAACATATATAATGATATGATTACAAAAAACAAACACCATGAAATTAGAAAACAGAAAACATGCTGAAATATTTAAGGTAAGGGACATTATTAGGTCTTTTAAGTCTGTTCTTGCAGTCGAAATATATGAGTTTTAAGAGCGCTCTTGAATGAGATCACTGTGTCTTTGTGTCTAAGTTCAGTGAGCAATTCGTTCCACGTTGCAGGGCCCTGGTATGCAAAAGAACGTTGTCCATATGACTTCATTTTCATAGTGGGAATAATGAGAATACGAGTGTCAGAAGAGGATCGTAAGTGTCTTGCTGGTGTGTACACATGGGTGAGGTCGGATAAGTATGTTGGACTGGAGCCCGTCAGTGAAACGTAGCACAGAGAACAAATTTTGTTTTTAATTCTGGATCGAATGGATAGCCAGTGCAGGGTACAGAGTAGGGGGGAGGCGTGCTCTGATCGTGGTACTCTAAGGATGATCCGGGCAGCTGTGTTTTAAACTTTTTGAAGTTTCTGGAGTAGATATTGAGACGAACCAGACAGAATTGAGTTACAATAGTCCAGTCTTGAAAGTACTAAGGAACACACAAGTGTTTTAGTGGCATCAACTGAAAGATAATTGCGAATGGAGCTGATGCGTCTCAGCTCAAGATATGCAGCCTTGCATATGTTCATGACATGTTGGTGCAGTGAGAGAGTACTGTTGAGAGTAACACCTAGGTTTCGTACTGACTGTGTGAATTTAATGTTGGTTTTGCTGATATTTATTGTTTGAGGTAAAGGATATAAATGAGAAAGGACAAGGACATTTCCATCGTATAAAATCGGTCCTGTTTCGCGCGTAACTTCAGTTTGCAGTAGCTCTATCCAACACAGTGAACGTCATCTTGCATTGAGAATTTGACAGTACTCCGGAAATCAGGAGCGACCCTACATCATGCAAACTAAAAAGATGGACTACGTAAAACCTTTGGAGATAGGCTATAAAAATATTTTTGATCTAGACGAAGACAAAAATACAGTTATGATATCAAATGGCCAGAACATGTGTATTTGCTTCCTCAGCGCAGTCTTGGATTTCCTAAAGAACAATTAATGACTTGTTTTGACCGTGAGTACGTTAGAAATTCATTTTGAAACATTCTCTTTCAGTTCTTTCTCTCAATTTTTGTACAAAGACTACGATTATATTTCCACATTGAAGGGATATTTTCCTTCACGTCCCCTTTCAATGTGATGTGATAGTATGTTTGTCTGATTTGTATGAATTTTCGTTATAATTTCATCTTGTAGCTATTGTTTTTTTCTTTCGCTTTAGTAATTTGTAGGGCCATCACAGTTATTCTATCAATAAATTCACCTCGAAGTATAGTTGCTCGACAGCCAGACATTGTTCAGATGCAACACGCACTGGCACTTTTAAACAAAGTATTATTCTTTACTGGCATAAGTGACATGCAGTCCTGTAATTTTTTCCTGGGTAATACCTGTGTCTCCGGCGATTGTTTGCACACTTTTAGCTTTATTTAGAACTACACGGATTACGCCTGTGCTTGGTGTCGCTAACGATTGTTCTCGATTTTTGTCCAAGAACTATTGCACGGACAGATGAACATCAGTCTGGGTTGTTCTTAGCCGATCGAGTCAATGATGGTGATTCGATATAACTGATGGAGAATTTTATCATGGTGGATTTGTTGATGAATTCCACTTCATCGTTGTAGAAGCAGTCGATGGATGTTTTGACGCACGACGGTGCAGTCAGCAACTGGCCATTTTTGCGTGTTAATGCGATGATTCCATGTTAGCCTCGAGTGGATATTGTTACATTGGAGAGATCCCAACTGTCGATTTCTATTTGATCCTTGGCGAAATTATATTTGATTATAGTCCCGTTTCATGTGGATATTTGTCGACGAGTGAACAAAATTGTTGTCGATGTTAATATGGCCTCCCAGCTTATCCAGCATCTGGTTCCTTTATCTTGTGGCTGTTCAGGATCCATAATGTATATGTAATGTTAAATCTTAAACACAAATGAAAAAAGATGGTTTAGGAGTAAGGACCCTATCAGATAGATTCTGATTGCTTCAAACTGAATCTCATCTCAGGCGAATAACAATAATATCAACATCGTCTCTGGGGTTTTACGTTACTGGTGAAGTATGATTTCGCGATAATTTGCCATCGTTTATAATACACCCTAGAAGACTATACATCCTGTTAACGTGAACAAATTCGATCCAGACTTGAACACTTTTATGATGTGAGATTCAGATTTTATCAACTTTTTCAGACACCAATTAAATTAATTAGGCCATTTGCTATTTCATCCTTGTCTTCTCTCCTCAGTTGGTTCCTATTTCTAAAACAAACGTGAATTATTTACATGTATTGGTGAGTATAGGACTGATCGCACATCGGTGACATTTTCATCTGCGTAATTTTTGATCAATTCAACCGACTCAGCAGAGTCGCTGATTCTCTTGTTTCTGTTAATCTCGGTCAAGTTTATCGCCACGGCTCATCGCGGATTCAGAACAATGTCGTTTTTTATGTCGACGTTGGAGATAGTAGGTTTTCAATTTGATCTTGAAAAATCGTAAGTTCGTCTGGGTCAACGTCAACAAAAACCAAGCTAGTAAACTCAGCCAAATCCGTTTTGTTAGCAAAACTGGGAAGTTCTACATTTTTCGCGGAGCTCGCGCGTCCTTAAATGTCAATAGTCATTTCGTATGTGTTTCAAATGTAGCTTCTAAGTGACAATGCAAAATAAACTAGCGCGTATGGTGTTGGTGAACGAGCTTTGCTTCTGCGAGTGCACCCAACTCTGAAGTCGGCTTTGAATGAAACAGCGGTAGACGACTCTGTCGTCCAGAAGCTCCGCTTCCAGAGCGAGCAGATACAAAACGTCTGTATGAATATTCAACAACATAACATGGCAGTGCAAATCCGTACGAGTCAAAATCCAAAAGATCTTCAGGTGTCATAGCTTATGCGACCCAAGGAGTTCCAGAACCCGTTAGCGAATCCGACTTGAGATTCCGGTTCCCACGTGCGGCAGATCTTCGACACAGGGTCATCCCGCCTGAATACACCTCAAAAATACATAACTTACTTTGAGCATATTAAAATTGGTTGAGAGAAGCTTCGCTTACATGACCATCAAAGGTGAGGCCACAACCGACAACCTTGGCCGGAGGGTATTTTGAGAGCTGCCCCGGGTAGTCGAGGACCTTTTCCTTTCTTCAAGACGCTTTGCGTCCCCGAGAGGCTCACCTCAGACTTCAACAATTTTAATGTTACCGATGTTTACTCGGCTACCTTGAGCTGACCAAATTGCGTTTGTACGATTTCGAGTCTGCGGGATTGTCCTGAGCTGACTGACGTTGGGAAAATCGCATGAAATTTATTTTCATTCACTAGATCCACTGTTGCGGAACTTTAATTCGGGAACCTGGGTTCATTGAGTTTCTGTTGTTCGTTCTTCGAATTCGAAGATGACCATAACATCTCTAACTGGTTTGGTTTCTTTGATTACACTGATCAAGTCAAGTTGTGCGCTGAACTCTGTGGCACACTTGATAGGAGATGCCGCTTGGGTTTGCTTGATTAATAGATGACGTGCTGCAGTCATGAGATTTACGCTGCTCACCCTTCTGCACTACCTCTGAAATTCTTCTCTGTTCAAAGACTGTAGCACCAGTATGGACAAAACTGCACCAAATGGGTAGATTCTGCGTAAGATCTTCCAAAGGCTAAGGTAATTGTTGAAGTGTTTCAGGGATGAATTGAGACAATGATTAAAGTGTTTCTTCTGAACACCCTGAGATCGCTTTAACTCCTTCAGCTCGCCTCAGAAGATCTTTCTTTGGTAGTGACTCTTCTGACATCTTGGTGACGTGACCTGACCATCTCAGCTGTGGTTTCATCTCAGTGTGGATACTTGAAATGCCTACCCGTGTGAGAACCTCATTGTCTGGGATTATGTCCTGCCGTCGTATTCTCTTCAGTTTCCTCAACTCAACTTAATTCTTGTACCTTAATTCAACTTCTTGGCATGGCGTCTGTACACCGTCAAGGTTTCGCAAGCTTACAGAATGGTTGGCAACGCAATGACTTTGCAGATCTTGAGTTTTGTTTGTCGACTGGTCCCTCTGCGCTCCCACACATTTGCACGTAGCCTGTTAGAGGCTAGACATAGTTTAGCAATTCTGCGTTGGTTTCATCATTAATGTGGACTGCATGTGATATTTTACTGCTAAGATAGTGTGAACCTGTCCACTGCTACGAGGTTTATACCATTTACTCTGATGGTAGGCTCTACGTAAGGTTTACCCGGTGCAGGTTGGTGCATCGCCTCTGTATTCTTGACACGTTTTGTGAGACCGAAATCTTCACAAGCTGAAGACAAATGGTCAATACTGTGTTGTATGTGAGGCCCAGATTTGGCATTCAGGGAACAGTTGTCAGCAAATGGATCACGAACAGTCACTTCCTGTACCTACGTCTTCTGTGGTAGTCTTCTTACATTGAAGAACGTGCCGTCAGTCCTGCATCTAATGTCAACCCTAGTGTCATAGTCGCGGAAGTCATCAATAAGCATAGCAAAGAACATCATATTGAAGAAGGTTGGTACTAACACAGCAATGCTTGGTTCCACTGGTGACTGGAAATGGTTCAGGTAGCTCACTGTCTCCCACGAGCGAGCATGCTATTATGGAATTGCCGAACCAGCATGATGAATTTCTCTGGACAACCATATTTTGCCATGATCTTCCATAGGCTTCATCGAGTAACTGTGTCAGAGACTTTTGTCAGGTCAATGAATGTTGTGTACATATTGAAGTTTTGTTCCTGGCATTCCCCCTGGAGTTGACGAGCTGCAAACACTATGTATGTCGCCCCAGGACATTTTTGTGTAGCCACATTGACTTTCTGGCGGGAACACTTGACCAATGTAATTCTTAAGACGATTCAGCATTCAGACAAGTATTTTCCTGGTTATCGACAGAAAGGAGATGCTCCGATGGTTGTCGCAGAATTGTTTGTTGCCTTTCCGCTGCAGTATAGTTCCCTGAGTCCACATGGATTGGAGGTATTCAATAAGTTTCTGTGCTATATGCGAGCTTCCAACTTTGTAGACTTTTGCTGGTATAGGATCTGCTCCAGGTGCTTTGCTGTTTGTGACCTTGTCAATCGCTTTCACATTTCAGTCAGCACGTTTTATATCGATTTCCACTTGGGGTGGTCAAGCAGTTAGCTCCTCGCTGATAGAAGACTGTTGATTGTGAATGCTGTTGAAGTGTTATGCCTATGTTTGAAGTATTCTTTATTTGTCAGTCCCCCACCCATTGTGCAACAATTATTTTCTAATGCAATGGTCCTTTGAGTGTAATTGCTTTCTCCGAAATAATTATTAAGATCATATACGCGTGCACATAAGTGTACTTAAAATCAAGGCTCAGTATGACAATTCTGTATCTGAAGATTATTAAATGGTCCGGTCACAAACACTAATTTGATTAATTTTCACATCAGTGAGAATAAGTTTAGCTGCCAGGGAATTTAATCCAAAAAATCCTCGATTTTTTCTTTGAGAATCAGGCACGCAAAACCAAAGATTTATTGGACTGATATTCTCTTGTGATCAATAACTAAATAGCTTCCATCCAGAGGCGACGAATTTTTTTTGGGGGGGGGGGAGAGTGAATTTCTCTCGCCCGAGGCTCACCAGAGGAAAACTCAAACCCCACGAGCTCGCATTGACGTGATTAGCGCACTTTGAGCGATGGTATATTTATCTATTGATCGATCATCAAAAATCCTATATGATTCTATTGGTTTTCGACTGAGCGGCCATTTTCATGGACGGGTTTAATTTGTATAAAACATGATGATGGCTTACGCGCGAACCCGCGTTCGTCACCCTCGGAAATACATTCGCGCTACACTCGCGTGTGCAAAAAGGGTAAAGTCACAAAAGGAGCCCGTAAGATCAGTAAGCCCTGTCTAAAAACACATTTTAATACTACTACATATTATGTATCTCGATTCATGCTGTTTAACATCAGTCTTCGTAGGACTTAAAATTTAGATCATTCTGCTGTTATTGCCACTATTCGTCAGACCGCAGGTACCTAGTTACGTTCAATAACATGGGGACATTTATTTTAATATTTGATGCTATTTTAAATGCGTCATTGTTATCAAGACAATTGCTGAGAATGTACGTACACGAATTCAGTTATTGATAAATAGTTGATTACTCACACCCTTTGCATCTCAGATCAGATTCATGACCATAACTTAATTTCCCTAGAGTGTGTCCAGTTGCCCCTGGATCCTAACCGGGAAACTATTAAGATCTTAACCATATAACCATGTATGCACTTAATGATCACGAGGAGTTAAGTTCACACACATTGTCATCTCTAGCTTTGACTTTTTACAAACGCCCGGCGCGGCGATATGCGAGGCGGTCCATCGATTTTTCTTTTTGTAATTTTTGTAATTATTTTCATGATTGTTCATGGGAGAAGCTTTTATGTTACCACCAATTATAGCTTTTGGCTCTAAACCAGTAACAGAGTGCATATGGGCGCGAGATTATAATTAAGGCGACTCTTTTTGATGTCTTTCGCTCAGAAAGACCAAATTAGTCGATCGTCCAGTCCTCAATATGTTTATGCTGTTATCTATTTAACCGATGGTCCTCTGCCCGCAGCCTGTGAATTTTGGTTCAGGCAAGCTGAAGTTTCTAGAAGCGAGACCGTCTGGCTAGTTACTTTTTCCCATACCATTAAGCACGCGATTTTTTAAGGCTGATATCCGATTTGTACAGACTATCTATTATCGCTGTAACATGTACATTTTTAGGAAATGGGTATCAAGCGAAAATGCATGGAAACTGAACTTACGTAAAATGCTGTTGGTCGAAGTAAAGTATTCCGCCAATCATTGCACGCGTTTCACTGGACATGAGTCTTTTTTTTATTGCAAGGCGTTGGCTATCTCTGATATGTAATGGCATGTTGAAATTAGGATACGTATTTGTACTAATGGCGCATATTTTTAAAATTCTAGTCAAAATCAGAATAATGTCCTTATGTGTACTGTTCTAGTCAAATGTACATGATTGGTATTTCATTAAAATATTGTATCTTTGAGGTTCGTCAATGGTGTCTGGTTTCCGTGTATTCAATTATTGGAAACTTTTATAGGTCTTATAGTTAAGTTGTACATAAATAGCCAATTATTTATTCGATGAGAAAACAGAAAAAAACCCCAGTACTCATCTCTGATCGCAACTTGGGTGAACGTGGTTTTTTCTTTCTTTTCAAAGGGCCGATGAAAATACATTTAGTCCATTTTAGCATACACTTATTTCGAGTAACATCGGAATTTGTCCGATGATCTTGAGGGAGAATCAATGACAAAGAGGTTGTTGAAATGAGGAATTATATCTTGAAAAGGCTATATCCTCCCAGTGCTAAGTCATCTTTAACCAGTAAAGTTTTGGAGATTGTGCAAATATAAAAATGCTGTTTGAATAACAATGGTTCGTTTTACAAATCAAACGCTGGTGAACTTATAGTTATTCTGTGTCAGAGAAAAAGACCATAGTGTACATTGTCACGAAAATGAATGCCATCTTGGTGTAAAGTAAAAGTGAGCATTGCTGTGCAGATCTTTATTTTTGAGATGAAGGCACATTGAAATTCATCTTATCCATAAACCTCATTTATGCATACATGGCAGATATATGTTTTAGAGCATATAAAGGGACGCAATTCAGTTAATGTCACATCGAATTTTCTTTATTGTCCCATGGTGTTTGAACTTCAGAGTGGTCTATCTAAAGTCATTATTATTATTATTATTATTATTATTATTATTATTATTATTATTATTGTTGTTGTTGCTGTTGCTGTTGTTGTTGTTCCAAACACAGATACACTATTCACCATATATCTATAGCCCAGCTGCCACTTTAGGATGGCCAACTATATGTAACTGTTTTCGGATGCATGTAACATTTTCTTTTCAGAATTAGGGGAAATAATCAACGTTTCTGAAAGTCTCTATAGCCAATTACCGGTGATCAGCTGCTCATTCTGTGTTCGCCACACATCGCTCACCTGTCCGAGTAAAATAAAGATAATTATATTATCATGATTCTTACAAAAACTTTTATATTTTATTCATTTGTAAATTTACGAATACTACATTGTTTTATTCACCAACAACAATCTTTTGTCTATATTTGTATGATTATTTTTGTTAAAAGGAAAAGGGAAGAGTGACAATATTCACAGTCCTTATAATAAATCACTCTAGAAATAGAAATAATAATCTATCTCTTTTTAAAACGCTTCATAAACAAATTTAGCTAGTGAACATATTTTTTTCTTTTTACTTGAAATTAACAATCTATTGTGCTTGTGCATGGATGATTTATTCAGGAATTATCTTGAATTAAGTTTACCAGCAAGTTTGTATACATAGGGCATACATGGTTGTCACAGAGCATATAGAATCTTTCACTTACTTCTATATCTCCCAGTTTCTCAGACTACCAGAAGACACTCCGAGTTTTGTCAAATCTGCTCAATATTTGCACATGAATTTGAAATAATCTCAGAGTCCGAAGAAGTATATATATATATATATATATATATATATATATATATATATATATATATATATATATATATATATATATATAGTTTATTAGAACTTTGTAATTAATTTCATGTTATAGAAAATTAGTTTAAAAACTGGAATAAACTTGGAGCAATTTACAGAATCAGGAAACATCCAAACTTCCCCAAAACCAATCTGTTTAAAATATCTTTTAAGAGTATAACCCAATTGATACCATTATTTGATTCATTTTCAATATATGACTTCCTATATGCAGTGCGCAGTATAATATTAACAGAGGTTTTAATTCTAAACCAATATTTACCTAGTTTAATCGGCCGTAAATATTTAAGTGGAATTCTTCCAAGTTCACCCTATACACCGATGTCAAAAGTAGTTATTTCTATATTTAACAAATATTTTAAAAAGCTTTGCTGTACACATTTAATGGCGTCGGCCTGGTGAAATCCCCATACCTCTCATGCGTCATCATAAACTGGAACAACATAACACTGAAAAGGTTCAAACATGCAAAAATCATATTACAAATAAGCACATTCATTGCTCCTTTTTTCGTAAAAACAAGACCGAGATATTAAGACTTTTTAACCACATTAGTATTACTCCCGGCTGTATTCCAAAATTCGTCGTGTCTTAATGGACAACATTTTCTAAAGACAATGACTTGAGTTTTGTCAAGATTAATATTTAGATTCCATTTATTACAGTAGTTGTGTAAATTATCCGTGAGCTTTTGTAAACACTCAATGTAACTAAACGAACCTTCCCAGATGAATTGAACTTAGTATATGTTTCATACTATAATTTGTCCATATTGCCAGCTAAAATTGTGATTTTTATCCCCTCCACGAATTTCGCAAAAGCGCCAGGTATATTGCGATCGCCTTGGTCTTTCCTGTTGCTATCTTCTTGTACACGTTTAGGTGAATATTGAAGAAACCTGGTGGCCACGATTCCCCATGATGTAAAGTGGCGTGAGACGTATTTTCTTATGGATCCACCCTGTTAGGGTAGGGGTAATGGTAAGGGTGGGAGTGCTTTGTTTTAAAAAAAACGTTCAATAACATGCAAAGTACGTAGTGTAGCCATACGAAAATTGATGTGTCATCATTGCCGTCAGACTACATTATGCATAATATGGAGTTTGCCACGGGGCAATATCCCAGGTGTGGGAACTTAGCTCCTGGGTGTCAACTTGGAAACTATTAAGATTCCCACCCTACAAACATTTACATACTTAATGGTCATGAAGAGAGGAGAACATTAGCACAGGCAACTGTCCCGGGTATGCCTAATCCGCAGGGGCCTACCTTTGTATCATCTGGGTAACAAATTTGGAACGATTGAGATCCCCATCCTATAACGATATATACTCCTACTGGTCATCAAAAGGCGAATACATCTACATAGCTACCTTTGACACTGGGTCTTCCCTAACCTTAATGAGATGTATCTGGATATGACCCCGGGGTCGCAACCTGGAAACTATTTTTCCTTTTGTCTTACCTCTCCATTAATCACTTAATGGTATTGTGAAGAAGATTTCAGGCATGCAATGTCGTTTAACTTCGTTATTTATGTATTTATTTATTTACAGTTAAGCCTGTGCTAAATATAGCCTCTTCAAACAGACCATCTACTTTAAGTGACCAAAAATTCCATCCTAACCAGTTGTTCTTAACCTGTATTATGAGTCACCTGTCATTAGAGACCATATTTACTGGGTCCCTTAAGACATGTTTCACTAAATTTACACATTTATTTTATATTACTTTTTATTTCTTCTTCTTCTTCTAATTATTATTATTATTATTATTATTATTATTATTATTATTATTATGTTGCTGTTGTCAATGATACATATAAGGAAACATGGTTTTCTTTATTTTCCTGCAAATATATACTGAACAATTATCATCATTATTAAATATAATTAAAATATACCGTTAATGTTATCCTATCGAGCATTTATGATTGAAGTTGTTACATAAAAAGATTTACTCACAGATACATTTATATGCGCATAAAAAGAGCCATAAGCAGCAACTAATTTACAACATAAACAAACCGCTCCTGTGGCTAGCTGCCTCGCTTGGCCCTCAGTAGTATAGAAAATCATAGAAAAATGGACATTTTTTAAAAATCCTGGACATGCCAAGTGGTATCAAACTGTTTTCGTCTGATTTGCACGGAACGAACGGAAGCTTTCGAAAATTCCATTAGAGCTTGTCATATTTAACAAAATATAGCTGCTATGGAAACATAAAACATGTTGCATGCCTGACTTTGCTTAAGGTGGAAGAAAATACGAGAAGAGATCATTTGAGGAAGTGCGACAATACATCTCGGAATGTGACAAATTCCCTTGGAAAGTAGCACGGCAGAAAGCTAAGAAACATCTCGCACCATTGCCAGAATCAGCACCTTCACAGATTGGGATGGACATTACTGGGCCTTTGACATCAATTTGATTACTTGTTCCTTATTCCTTTTTATAGATTAAATAAGGAATAATAGTTACCGGTTCAATAAGGGATAAGTAACCAGTTATTTATTCCGGATTTATCAATTTTTACATCCAGTTGACTACTTATTCCTTCTTCCTGATTTTGCAAGTAATTGGTTACTACTTATTGCCGATTAAAAAAAAAATTCTACATCAAATTTGAAAATCCTACCGGTCAGTAAAAACTATTATATTTGGTACCATCTATATAAAGCTTTATACACCGATTATATGAGAATTTTCAATGACGCAAACCCTTCCAGTGCACATGTTTTTAGCATTTTTTGAATCGGCAATAAGTAAGTGGTAACCTATTCCTGATTGAATCGGGGATGTGGAATAAGTAACCAACTCGATGTCAAAATGTTTTAATCGGGAATAAGTAAATGGTTATTTATTCCTCACTGAATTTGTAACTAGTTACTTATTCCATTTTTAATCGGGAATAAAGAATAAGTAACCAACTTGATTTCAGTTTAATTTTGCTGCAAGAAAATATGGTTCTGCCATTGATTTTTCCAGGTATCGTCTTACATGTATTTATATTACCTCCCTGTAAGATAGCATTAGCTCACGTTAGCAGAAGACTGACGTAAACTATTGTGAGCACGTTTTGTCCTTGATCTGTCCGTCCGTCAGTAAATTCTTCCAATGATATGTGTCTCTGAAACCGCTTGGCAGATTGTCACATTAATTTTTCACGAGTTTGTTCAAATGATCTTGACCGACCATCAGAAAATGTCGCCGTGGCTACAAATATATAAATCATTGAATAGCACCGCCTCATAAACTGCTGACCGGATTTAATTTAGAAATTGGTATGCGTGTTTGACTTGAGATTAAAAAAATCAAAGTTGGTAAAATGGTGCCCACTGGGTCAAAATTTTACCGTCCTGGGGGGCCACATGTTTCCCATAGTGCTACATAACGAGCACTTTTAAACTTGTTTTTTTTTTCTTCTGAAACTAAGAAGTCCAGAAATTTGATATTTTCCATGTAGTTAAAAGAAGCGCCTATGGTCTTATTTGACCCCGACCTAGGGGACACAGTATTTCTAAGAAATATATAAAAACAATGTTTAAACACGAAAGCGCTGAAATTATGCTTATCGAGTTTTAATATTTCTCACGAGACTTTTTATCATCATACTTTTACCAAATTTGTCCAAATGATACCTATGCTGTGAGAAAATGCCCCTGCACGTAATTCCTGTAGTGTTTTATATATGAAACTTACAAAAATCTTTTACTCTGAAAGCATGAAGCTGAGAGGTTTGATATTTTGCAATATAACATCCTAACATCATTCTTCAACAGGAATTTTTAAATGGTGGTCTTAAGCTTCTCACTGCACCCTCCCCCCTTACCTACTGCTTAACATGGAGATAAGAAGTTGAGCAGTGTCTGACAATGTAAGGTACATGTACGTATAATGATATAGAACATGTAAATTATGTTTCTTAATTAGAAGACAATTGATGTACATTGTACTTTTAAACATTTTATATATTGCTAAAGGAGTGTTCAAGACCTACACTGGCCTTCCAAACTTCTGAATAACGACAATATCAAAATAGTACAATTTAAATTGCTTGCTATTCCTTCTTCATGGCAGGAGCAGAAATCTAGAACGAGGTATCCATTTTTTCCTGTACATGGAATAAAGTCGATGTTAAAAGTCGAGCCCGATATTCCATTGTCAGAAGACCGTGCCCTTACATACACTGAATGGACTGGAAGCGAAGCTGGATTAGTTTCTGAATTTGTCTCTGTCACGCCAAAGAGCTGCAAAGAATATATGTAACTATAGAAAAAAACTTTTACCGTGATGTCCAAGTAAAAGAAATTGCTTTCAAAGAAGGCGGTGTACTATTACAACACAATGCACCCCCAACCCCCGAAAAAGATGACACCTCAATGTCTTGTGGACTGGATCATATCTTGTCGAAGCAGTGCTGAAAAAAGGATATTACCGTTCACTGGAACGCAAAAGTTCTGGTATTAATTACAGTCTAAAAGTTTACAAGAGTACTGGTAATGATAACAATGAAAGTTTACAAGAGTGTTGGTAATGATAACACACTGAAAGTTTACAAGAATGTTTGGTAATGATAACAAACAGAAAGTTTCCAAGAGTGTTTGCTAATGATAGCAGATTGAAAGTTTACAATAGTGTTCGTAATGATAACGGAATGAATGTTTACAAGAGAACTGGTAACGATAAAAGGACTGAAAGTTTACAAGAGTACTGGTAATGATAATAGAATGAAAGTTTACAAGTGTGTTGGCATTATTAACATAACGAAAGTTTGCAAGAGTACTGGTGATGATAACAATAAAAGTTTAAAAAAGTACTGGTAATGATAACAGACTGAATAGTGCTGGTAATGATAACAGTCTGAAAGTGTACAAGGTGATGGTAATGATAATGAAAGTTTGCAAGCGTGCTGGTAATAATAACAGGTTGAAAGAGTCTGGTAATGATAACAGACTGAAAAGAGTGCTGGCAATGATAACAGGCTAAAAGATTGCATGAATTCTGGTAATGATAATAGTCTGAAAGTTTACAGGAGTGCTCATCATGATAACAATCAAAAAGTTTACAAGAGTACTGGTAATAATAATAATAATAATAATGAGGACTTTGTATAGCGCCTAATCTTTAGAAGCTCTAAGCGCTTTACAACATTTGACAACACTTAAAAAACATATATAATGATATGATTGCAAAAATAAAAACAAACACCATGAAATTAGAAGACAGAAAACATACTGAAAATATTTAAGGTAAGGAAACATTAAGTCTTTAAGTCTGTTCTTGCAGTTGAAATAGGTGAGTTTTAAGAGCGCTCTTGAATGAGATCACTGTGTCTTTGTGTCTACGTTCAGTGGGCATTTCGTGCCACGTTGCTGGGCCCTGGTATGCAAAAGAACGTTGTCCATATGACTTCATTTTCATAGTGAGAATAATGAGAATATGAGTGTCAGAAGAGGAGCGTAGGTATCTTGCTGGTGTGTACACATGGGTGAGGTCGGATAAGTATGTTGGACTGGAGCCCGTCAGTGAAACATGGCAGAGAACAAATTTTGTGTTTGATTCTGGATCGAAAGGGTAGCCAGTGAAGGGCGGAGGATGTGTGCTCAATTCTTCTTACTCGATCCGAGCTGCAGTGTTTTGAACTTTTGGAAGTTTCTGCAGTAGATACTAAGATGACCCAGATAGAAGTGAGTTACAATAGTCCGTCTTGAAAGTACTAAGGAATACACAAGAACAGAGCCTTGTGGAACACCAAAACATGGATTAACTGGGCTGAAATGTTTTCCATTTACAGACACAATTGTGTTCTATTGACTAAGTTGAACTTGAACCATAGTAAGGCTGTATCGTGAATGCCAAATACATATTGGACACGGTGAAGTAATATATCATGTTCTATTGTGTCAAATGCTGCAGACAAGTCAAGGAGGGTGAGGACTGTAATCTTTCCGCTATCCAAAGCACAGAGAAGGTCATTAACTACTTTCAGAAGAGTAGTTTCAGTACTGTGGCAAGGGCGATATGCAGACTGTACATTGTTAAAAGACTTTGAATTCAGATGAGATACAAGCTGGGATAGAACAACTTTTTCTAAGATATTTGACATGAATGAGAGATTAGAAACTGGGCGGTAGTTCTTTAAATCATTATGGTCGAGTGTTGGTTTCTTCAGCAGAGGCTTTACAATGACAGTTTTTAAAAATGATGGGAATTACCCGGAAGAGAGAGAGGTATTAATAACATCAGTTTGTGAAGGCAATATTGGATCTAAGGACTCAAGCAGAAGTGATGTCGGAATCGGATCAAGTTCACATGAGTTTGGTGCACTCTTCATCACGATTGTACGTACTAAATCCATAGAGACAGGTTCAAATGCTGATAACGGTTGCTGCTTAAATTCTGTATTGCAACTGTATGGTGACGACGAGTCAACTGAAATTGTGTTGTCAAGCTTATCTCTAATGGTTTGTACTTTGTCACGGAAGAAATCTGCAAACAGGTCCGGAAGGTCGACTGGAGAGAAGGTAGTTGGAAGTGGTGTACATTTGTTCCTTGACATTAGCTTGTTAGTAATTTCGAATAGCTCTTTGCAGCTGGAACTTTCCGTGATCTTAGTACTGTAGTGGGCTGATTTCGCTGCATGGACTATGTTTGTGACATTCTTCTTAGCGGCTTCATAGATTTGCTTATGAATAGTGAGTCTGGTGGAAAGCCAAAGCCTCTCAGCTTTACGGCGGTCTCCCTAACACTGCTGTGCTGAATTGATACTCTGCACTTGGTTGCTGGGGCATGTTTGTCAAGCAATGAACGCAGGCAGTTATCAAGTTGTTCTGCTGTAGTAGGTAAGCTAGTTGTTAGGTTTGCATGGATGTCATGCATTAGTTGGGTTCTATTTATCATACGAAGGTTTCTCTTGGTAGCAAATAAAGGTGGAGGGTTAGGGACTGATACGTCAAGATGGCATATACTGCAGAGGTGATCTGATGTAAGTTCTTGGGACACCAGGGAGGACTGTAGAATATTATCATCAGGTCTATAAATAATTCAGTCTAAAATGTGACCATGTTTATGGGTGGGTTGGCTAACTGACGGTTTGAGGCTGAAAACGTGAATGGAATCTAGGAGTTTTGATGTGTATGAGTTTCCAGGACAGTCAAAGTGAAAATTGAAATCTCCAAGAATAATCAGGTTGCCACCTATCGAATTTCCATACTCCAGGAGATTCGGAAACTGCTCCAAAAAGAGAGATTTAGACAGCTTGTTTTTTCTACTAGGAGGAGGGCGGTAGAGGCTGAAAAAAATGGATTGACCTTTATTCCAGTGTGAGCGTGGTTTGGACTAGTTCAAACGATGTGTGGTAGAAATTGAAGGTTGTAGTGTGGTTAAGACGGTTGATCATGGAGTTCTTTGTGATGAAAGCAATTCCACCTCCGCGAGAGTGGCGGGGGAACGACTTCATGGAAAAACCGGTAGGTGTTAGATCCGCGCACTTGGGTTCATCTCCTGATGTTTTTAGCCATGTTTCTGTCAGGAAAAAGACGTCAATATTCTGATCGTTGATAAAATTAACTATTTCTGTGCGCTTTTCCGGTGGTCCTACTGATTGGGCATTGAATAATGCGATGCGCAGTGGTATCTTTTGGATAGCTGACACAAAGGTTGACGATTTAATAGGGATTTGAATTAGGTTATCTAAATTAGCGGCCGAGTTTTTAAGTTTCTGTGCCGGAAAGGGCGAAAGGGAGATAACTAGAATTTTTCTTCCTGTTCTACGCCGGCCAGCTTTGAAACAACGTTTCTTTTTTCGCTTCCGTTTACATTTAAGTAATGATGAATGTAGTTCCAGGTCGTTTAGTCTAGTGCACAATGAAGTGTGGAGAGCCAAGGAGTGGTCATTTAAAGCAATTAATGAGGGTCCATCATAGCATAAACGGGTGGACTGGCGAGTATCAGGTGATGGCGGTTTGTTCAAGAACAAAGGAAGTTGTAGCAGTGGAGCAAGACAGCTGAGAAAAAGTCTAATTTTTCTCGTTTCCAAAACAAGAAGATGAAGAAACACATTCGAATAGAACAGCCAATGCATGATGAACACAATAACGCAGACGAAGACAGACAACAAGCACATATATCATGAAGAACGGCACAAAAATCCGGGACAGCTGCTTCAAGCCAGTTAAGCGATAGCGGCCATCTTGAATATTGCAATTAAAGTTCAAGAGAGTACTGGTAATGATAACAATTAAAGTTCACAAGAGTACTGGTAGTTATAACAATAATAAGTTTACAAGAGTGCTGATGATGATATCGAAGGAAGAAAAAAACTAAACTTAACAATAAAGAGGAGAAAAATATATAAAAATGGGAGTAAATCTGCGGCCCATTTGCCTTCAAAAACCGCCAATCAGCGAGATATTCTAAACTATAGTACACACGTCTAACCAACAGGACCATGCTGACATAGATTATATGCGTACGGATACGGTTAATGCAATATTCTACGAGGTGCCTATGAAAAGTTAAGAATTATAACATTTTTGTTTCTTTGAACCTGTTGATAAATTAAATGCTGACAAAATACCGTTCTACAATGATCGGCAGCTGCTCGTGCATCATGCCGGACCCTTGCATATATATGCGGTGACGTAACATAGGTAAATAATTGCAGCTGATTTAGTTGGTAAATGTAGCGAAGATTTCCATTGGCAAGAACGTAAGCACGTGATCAGGCCGAGTTGCGTTTATTTTTTAAAAACTGTACGGAGAATTACTTTATACCAGCTTCGACAAATAGAGTCAGTGCAATGTAACTAATGTAAGCACTGAAACAGAATGTATGTACATTGTAACGAAATAAAAATGGTGGGTTTATATTTTATTTTAAAAATTGAATAAATTGATTTTGACATAGCCAATAAATCTTTGCCATTCTTCTGAAAATAATTCTTTTTTAACAAGATTTGAAAATAAAAAGCTTGGAGACTCAAAATCTACCTTGATGAACATTTGGGGTACAACAATTTCACTGCGGCTCATTACGAATGAATTTAAAACAATAGGTAAATGGATATAGGGATTGGGAGGAGAGACCCTAAAGTGTAAGACGCTGACTCTGATAGTTACGATGCGGGGTTGGGTTGGGATGGGAGATAGATCCCACGCCTCCCACATCGTAACTGTCGGGGTCAATGTCTTGGATTGTTTGTCTTTTGGTCTCATCACTAGAACTGTTTCAGTTTTAAGTAGCTCCTGTAGGTAGCCTGACCTGTTCATGAACACAAAAATAGACTTAAAGAATTGAAATGAAAATTGACTATCTCGAGTCTGGACAATAATGAATCGGCCAAGTCACAATACACTCATGAAAGCAACAAATCCTTGAGTTAGTTTGTATGTCCAACACAACACATCTTTATCACTGAATACTGAACTTCTAATCAGAACACATATCACAATTTAGATAAAACATCAAGACGATGCTGTAGGATGTTCAACACCCTAGATCGGCTACCATTGGTGGAATTACTTGTTTGATATTGACGAAGCTAATACAATATTGGATAATTCCCTTTTTTATAAATAGCTACGTAGCAGAAGCCCTCAATAAAAAATCATACCTTTAAATAAGGCTCAAGAACTGATACGAAATATCGTTCAAAAAGCAAAATAAAAGTAAGAAGACTTAATAAAATTATACAGAATAGCAATTATAAGAGTTTAATGTTGCTTTGACTGAGTTTTTCGTGTTATAAACTTTCACCTGCCGACTCACACTGCTTACATAACACTCTTCGGGCGTTATTTGCCCTGTGAATCTGTAACTGAAAGCAACCTAATTGGTTTTGCCATGGTTTCCCGCGTTTACAATACGGGTATTCTTTTATTTCAAGCATATGTGAGAAAGCCATTTTTTCGACCTCTGTAACCCAGGTTCCGGGAGTAAACATCCCTTATTCACAGACATATGTACTTACTGACCACAATTTTATTGTTTCTAACACTTCCTTGTTTATTCGGGCGTTATTTGCTGTGTGAGTCGGCAACTGACAGTTTATACCACGATAAACTCAGAAAAAAACAATATTAAACTCTTAAATGACAGTGACATAAAACATGTCGGAGAAAGAGAACAAAATCTACTACAGCGCAAAGAGCATGCTGTAACATCCGGACGCTCTTAGGGTACTCTCCAACTGGTATCAAAGCCGATTTGGATAAAGTTTATGGATATAATTCTCTGCCATATCAACAATTTTGACGTGGTTTTATCCTTTTAAAGATGGTTACTATTGGTGAGCAGAAAGTGGCAACTGAGAAGGTAGCAATTGATAAAGATACTCGATTCACATTGGAATATATTTATGTTATCAGCGGCATTAATTCGTCAAAATATATTAAATAATAATTTGAAGCTCAGAAAGCCCTGTACAAAATGGGGTCTGGGTGGATATCGCCAAAAGAGCTACTCACCAGATATGAAAAGAGTGACTAGAGAAGCTTGAATAAAATGATCACGGGTGATGAAACATGGATTTACTCTTCCGAACTCGACTCAAGAGAAAAAAATAAAGTTTGGCTCAGAGGAAACAAGCAGACTACAAATCGCTCGATGCAAAGGTCCGATCGTTTAGATAACTGCCTGACTCTGCTAGTGTCATTAACCATTTGTATGCATCCGAAATGTTGCCAAACGTTGTGAAACACTATCAAACCATCCATCCGTGTACCGGTACCCGAGGCTCCATGCTCCATAATAACGCATCTGCGTGTGACAGACTTCCCGAAAGAGCACAACAGAGATTCCAGGAGGGTAGATGATTTGAACGCCGCCATGTAGTTGAAAATGAAGTTTTTAAGTGTATGAACAACATACCAAAAAGTGAATTGAAAATTGCATTTAAAAATTGGATAATTAGACTGAGAAAATGTATAGAGACCATGGACAGTGTTCTGAAGGGACCTACTGCCGTACTTTTCACTAAAATATGAACATTTTTTGCACATCACACTAATATTCAAAACTTTTTAAATATTGCTCTTACAAACCAGTGGACAAAAATAACAGATAAATTATAGATGTCTGGAATAAAACTGAAACATTATAACAGGCAGACCCATGTATTCGTGAAATAAAGATATCCTATCATCCATAAACGACAGCGCATGTCTGGGTCTATCGTAACTGTCTTTTCAGAATATTCAGCTCCTTGTTGTTTGGTGTCCAGTTTATTCTTGAAATAAAATAAAACAAATAAATAAGAAAGTATTTGAAACAATATAATTGTGGTCAACAAGTACATATGTCAGTGAATAGGGGATGTTGATCCCGGGACCTGGGTTACTGTGGTCGAAAAAATGGCTTTCGCAAATATGCTTGAAACAAAAGAGTACCATTCCTTTAAGCGTGAGGAAACGTCAGCAAAACCAGTTTAGCCTTCGCACTTATTCTTCTCTAGGTGCAAATAGTTCAGTCTTGGATACCTGCATGCACATTTAAAACTTCCACGAGCATCACGAGCCTGAGTTTTTATATAGATGACACCAGCGTTACAGGAGACGACAATAATAAACCTCTCTTTAAAAGTAACCCATGCTTTGGGTATTAGATATTATTGGCCCGGTAAATACCGGAGATTTGTGTCTGAAACCATCTCAGATGCGGCACATGTGGATAGCTACCAAGGTGAAGCCATTCTGCAATCGTCATTCAGAGGTCGCAATGATACTGTATTTGTTCCAACGTGCAAAGAGGTCCATTATAACATTAATGGGATTGAGGATCACGAAGAAGAAATCGATCCGAATGTTTATAACTTATTGCGTAATGATGCGGACTTTACTAAACATTTCTTGCAAATATCGAAGTATTCATGAGACGACCAAATAGTCACACGTGCGATTGTATTACTAATAGGTTTCCATTACTTCATTCTTATATGTTGCGCTTTGAAAGAAATTCAAGCAATATCGCTAAAATTACATTTGGTATGAAACTGAATTAAAGATTCGATTGTTAGTATCGAAGGCTGTTGTAAAATGCTCGCATTTTTGAATGCTCCTCAAACTCTGTGCAACTGGAATTATAAGCGCTCGATATGATTAAGAATTCCACATTTCTTGTATAGAACTCTTCAAGTTTATACGTTAATAACGCTCGTTCTTTCTATCGATTTCAACAGTGTTTTATTCCCTGCATTAGTGGTAGTTCAGCAGGTGTTTCAGATTGGATTATAAATGCTCAAATTCAATAGAAGCTTTTTTAACTCTTATTCATTGAAAATAATTATCTATAGTTGATATGGAAACACCGTCCACAGAATAAAACACATTCGACTTGTATTGGATACAAAAGGTCATTGATGGTATTTTGACCATTCTGTACTAAGAATGCAAAGACTACAAGATCTGGGAGTGGTGATGTAGATGTGCATCCTGTCAATATCAAGGGTCGTTTGAGTCGAAGGACATTGAAAAGGGAATGAGATGATTAATGATGGTCCTTCAGACATGCCATTGGTGGGTTTCCTATCAACGCCGATAGAGGGCTGTGACTTAGTAGCGAGACACATTAACTACTCGACCAGCAAGGCGCCAGCTGTGATCTGTAATGCAGTACACGACCTTTGTACCACCAGGGAATGGTAGCTGATATCTGTCATGCCGCGTTATCGCGACAACCAAACATTATAATGCGATAAGCGTTAACCTGACAATGCGACGAAATAGCGTGAGAACCTGGTAAAACTAGGGCGATAAAGCGATAGCATAATTTTGTACCCTTGATACCTTAATTTTCATGGCTTGTCGCTTTGTACGTTCTTGTGCTGGCACTTTATTGTCTTCTCGCTTTTGCGAATAACTTAATCGAGTTGTAGAGGCGATGTCGCTTGCCGTCTCTACATCTTTTCGTTTTGTTGAGTTGGCGCTTTGTCCCTGTGTCTTTTGTAACCATGCGCATTTTAGGCCATCCTTGATGGGTAAAAAAAATCAATATTATGTTGTATTATATCAATAGTATGTTGTATTTCTCTATCATAATCACGGACAATGTTCTCCAGTATTATCTAATTTCTTCAATAATAGTTAAAGAAAACTTCGTCGTACCATTTTACATATAGAAATAGCACGAAATTGTTTATCTGACAACAAAATGAACGAGTAATGACATATTATTAGGTGACTAGACTGAGCTTCAGTCTACGTTCCGGTCAAAGTCGAGTATGACAGAAGCATAACAGCTAATTGAAAGTGGCATCCAATTACATTACGCATGTCAGCAAGAAGACAAAGCAACAACTCGACAACCCAACGAAAGCCGAGCGCCAACTCGACAAACTAGAGCGACGTAGTATCGCCATAGCTTTGTTAAGTTATTGCTGCATTTTGTTGATTTGTAGCTTTTGTCGCGTTGGCATTTTTATTTTGCTTTGTCACCGCGACAACGCGACAACACTACGTGGCAGAAATCTGCCACCACATGGAGAAGCCAGCAACGTACATTGAACTTTCATGGTAAACATCTTGACGGACTAAACAAATCGGACAATATACAACAACAAAATTATGGCAATGGAACTATGCTTGCAATAAGCTAAGACCACTAGGTCATGATAGACAATACTTAATTCAATACTTGTTGATATCTTATCTTGCCTACTGTGTATATGATAATATAAGCCCTCACACATTTTATGAATCAATTAAAATTTAAAGAATTAATTTAAGTTGCAGTAGCGGTATATATTTGCTTGTCATAGATACATATCTAATTCATTAAGGCGTAGAAGACAGTGAAGCAGTTCCAAGGTAGAGGTGTCTCAAAATTTCGCTTTGGACGATTAAGCAAGATTAATACATGTTATGTATATTTAATTTGTATTATGTTTTGTTTTTCTTAATCATTATGTGCTTGTTTATTTTGTACTTGAAATTGTAGAAAATCAACTTCGCAGTGTACCTGATCAGGGACATTTATTTTGTCAACAACATAATACATAGCTAATATTTTTCTGTGGGTATAGATTATATATTAGGATCATTATCAATGGAGGTAATCATGTTTATCTTAATCTGAGTCTAGGACATTGGTATTCCACCATGGAAATACCTGGTGTACCTGATGTTTCCCATGCTCTTTATTATAATTTTAGTAGTATACTTATCTTGTTGACAACTTAGAATGTTTTAAAAAAAACTTTTGACCTTCATCAAACAATAAGTATGCGCCTCACTCATGATTAAAGTTCACTATTACTATAACAATATTACCATACTTCTCATCACCCCTCAACCATCTCGAGTGTTAGATATTTACCTCTGTAGCAGACATATTTAAATACGTAAGCCAAGTCGGCTGTTCATTTGCAGCACAAGTTACGCATTTGATCTCCATGTTAGTTTAACTGTGACAGGTAGTCACCAAACAAGCCAACCTATTTTCAAGCCTAACTCAAAGTAAATGTAAACCACATTATAGATTTGTCTAATAAGTGAACTTACAAGTGCTTATGATAATTAGTCTCATGCCTTTGTCAAAATACGAAACTATCCAGTGAAACCTGAACATACAGCGATAAGTAATACGATATACTGTGGTTATATTAGGGATCAACAAATTAATTTTCTAGGATAGAGGCCTGACACATATTAACAAAGCCCGTCTGTCAATTGCTGGAAAACTATCTCGCTCTGATTTCATCTTTTTATATGAAAACAATATAAAATTATAGCCATTAAATAATTTGAAGAAATAACAATCTTGATATGAAATAAAAACGAAAATACCAGCCCTCCTCCTCAAATTTAAATTGTCAGGACTTTATAGTATGAATTTTCTGTTTGTATGCTAACGCCTTATAAATGTCCTACAACTTAGTTAAACATTCAGTTAAAGGTAAATATTTTATATGATATTAAATTACCACACTCACAAACCTTGAAGAATTTCTTATAGCTACATTTAAAGATTCTAACAGTGATGAATCTTTTAATAGAGACATGCCGCAATGTAACGTGACAGTTTGGCAGAATCTGATAGACTGGTGCAGGCAGTGTAGATTGTAATGGCGGGTTGTGGAATATCTTATCAGCATTTAAGACATACAAATGATAAACTTTACCAGGGTTAGTAAAATCAATATACCCGTTTCACGTTTGCTTTAAAACGTGACCATTATTGTCTGCATGTACACTACCTTTACCTCACGATGAAAAAAGAATTGAATTCAAATTATATTAACATAGATCTGAAAGAATTTAACAATTTAGCAGAATTGATATAACTTTAACAATCATTTTATCGTCCTGACTGGATATATCTAAAGGAAGTAACTATTAATCAGAACAGATTTCTATTGAAGCTAAATGTGTGTAACTCATGAAGAAAAACACGTATTCCGTGAACAAATTCATGATTGGGGATTTCAGTAAAGTAAACTTTAAAGAAAGTTAAAACGCCCCAATCCACAGTTTATCATAAATTTCAACATTATTCCAATCTAACAAAAGTTTGGAAGAAAGGATATGAGTTGTCAAAAAAACTACCTGACATAAACCGTTTTTGAAATTATAAAGATTTTAGGTATAAACGACGTTAAAATATTCATCTTAGAATTAAGAGGTGTTACCCGTTCATTCAGACAACGAAGTCGCTTGTAATTCCGATCATTTTCGGGCTGCTCCTAAAGTAGTGATGTGATACATACGACAGATTCTGTTAGTGACTAATCTAATAACAACAACATTCGCATGTGGCGCGCAAATTGATTCGAGGGGGAATGCAGATAGGCAGGCCAGCCTTATTAAGCTGATCTGAGAAGAAAAGGAGTGCATTTGATAAAAATAAGACTCGGTTGAATATTGGTGATCATCTGATGCGCTGGAATATACATTCAATGGCGAACTTGGTGTTAGCTTCCTATATTTACAACGGTGAAAGCATCAAATCTTGCGTACTAGCTTTCGACTGAAAGTGTTTGACCCACGGATGTCCCCGATCAACATCGGATTAATTCGTATACTCGTAGAAAGTGGCAGGGTATCATAGTTCGAGGGAGAAATTACAAGGTTCATAATGTGATGAAACGTCGATATTATCATTTTTTAATTAAACCCAGCGATGTTTAGGACCAGTATCTTTCAAGATTCTGTATTATTCAAATGATTTGGCACATATAACGTTTTCCACGCGACGGCGGCATTTGGTTTTTAAGTTGTTTTTTTTTTATACAATAATACTGTTGAATCTATTGGCTGGGCTTACTTTTTGTCTTTTAGCAAGATAGCAGCGAACTGGCAGATAAAGATATTGCAAGATTAAATCAGAGTATGCGGCCTTACGTAGTCTGTTCATTTAGTGGTGAAGTTCAAAACAGAACATATATTCCACGGTCTTTCAAATGGTCAAGAGGAGCCAAAGATTAACTGAGATATTGATTTTACCATAAGACGGTTATGACTCAGATGAAAATATTAAGGCAAGATTTCAAGAATATATTTTAGATTCATATGTTAACTCGACTGTGGTGGTAATGACGTATTTTCTTACTGGGTGATATGCTTATAAAATTGGGTAGTGTTAATGGATACAACAATAGTTTGAAACAATTGTACGATTGTTTAAAATATGAGTAACTCATCTGTAAATACAAATGTTGCCAAAAATTGCAATCCTAACAACTAATAAATAGTCTGTAGCAATAAAGCAAACAAACAAACGATAGTGAGATGAGAGAGGAAAAGATGAGCAGGAACTATTTAGATAAGGACAACGATGGTAATAATATCACACTCGCTCCGGCACGTGATTTAAAAGACAAAAAAATAATACCTCCCCTCCAAATAAATAAAAATAAAACACAACAAAAACATCAAAAAGAATTTACTAATGGTTGAAGGAGTTGTCTTAAATTATTTTTGGAGACATAAGTTATGGATCACGAACCCTTCTGTTCCAACCTTATGAAAACATTCAACGACAAGGCAGCTAATGTTAGAATAAGTAAAACGACATCATCAGCTAAGAAAGTAGCTATCAGTCTAGCTGTTCTTAAATGTCAGCTTATTACACAGTGAATCGAGGAAAGCTGCTTTTGAATATTTAGCTACCTCAAATAAATAGTCAGGAATGCTTTTAATGCCTCCCTTCACAGTGTCTAAGAATGACTATGTGATACCCTTTTCCAATATCATTTTTTTTCTCCACCAACAATTGTTCTACGACGTCCGCTGTATCCTTCATTACTGTTCCTGCTAAACATTTTACCAAATGTTTCACAAACAGAACATAAATTGTTGCATGCCTTTAGCTGTAACAACGGTGGCAATTGTTACATCAATTTCTTTAACAATTTTTGTGTGTCTTTTACATGATGTTAAACCTACCCTAAGCTTATTATGTAATGTTGTTAATATTGATTCCAAACTTACGCTCTTGTTCCGTTAAGAGCTAACAAAGTCTGGTTTAAACGCATATGTGTTGATGGAAAATTTTATAGGACCGTGAGCACGGGAAGGGAAAGCTTTTGATGTGACGTCAGAAAAATCTTTAATCTTAAACCTTACCACAAAGCCTTTAGCAAATTACACGACAGCTGTAGTGTATTTGTAATTTGTACACAGCAAGACCCGAAGCCTGTGAAGGCAGAGTTTTCGCTATACAATTAAGATTTAACAGCGTTTGAAAGAAATATTAGACCATGCGCCAGATTTATATTATTTTTAGAAGTACGGATTATTTGAAGCCATGGCTGAATGAACGCTTACTCACAATGGTTACCTCTTTAGAGCGAATGTCTCATTACAAAAAAGATATAAATATGAGTAGAAACATCACTGGTATAAATGCAGTCATGTATTCGCTATGTTTATATCTTTTATCGAATTGACAGCAAGCATAATTTTCATTCTTGCTGTCTTCTACAAAAATACCACAAACAATTAGTTGTATAATACATATTGACATTGTTGCTACTTAAATAAATAAACTTTGAGACTTGAGTTAACGATTCCAAAGCAAGTGAGAAAATTTGAAAGCTTCACCAAGACAAGAATTTAGATGTAACATAAAATTTAAAAAGAACCATAAGTAATTTACTTCAGGATTCATTAAAGGAAATTTGAATCAATACAAGATTTATAGCAGTAACAGTGAAAATTTGCGTAAATATCTCAATTAAACTGAATCATACTTGAGTAAGACAATTATTGAAAAATTAGACAATAAAGAGGGCATATAAGAGAAAAGAGAAGGTCGAATGTATACAGTTTTCCATTGAAAAAGACATATAAACATAACGAGCAGAGGTGACATAAATAATGTAATTGAATGCTTATTCAACACTATTTATTTCTTAAATAATTTTTTTTCGAAGTAATTTTTTGCTTTGTGTCTTAAAGATGTATTTCACTTCCTGCAAGATATTGACCCTGGTTCTTGATTAAACAAAATACCTCAATGTATCTTCTTTAGTTCAATCCTAACATAGTATATGACTTTAAATTACTATTGTGTATTACCTATATATTCTGTATTTCTTTAAGTTCTTTAGAATTAACATACTGATGGTTTTGCTCCTTTACCATCAGCTATTAATGTCTTCTGTAAAGGTGATAAATCCCATTATTGTGGAATTATTTTTTCTGGTGCCAACGGAATGTCTTTGGAATAGTCTAACAAATATGTAGGCATGTTTATAGGGTACTTTAAAGGTACTACCCATTCTGTCACACGTCATTGTAGACTCATTGTGCTATTTCATTTAAACATTCATGAAATATTTTAATACAATCATTACCTCTATTTAAAACCGGTGGCTGAGTTTATGTACAGATTTACAGATTTACTATGTAATTACATCCCGGAAGGAATATGTTTATCGATTTTATGATACTATCAAAAACACAATACAGAACATTATGAAACTGTTCCTGATAATGTTTTAAAATTTTACAACGGAGCCTTCTCAAGGCATTATATTAACACATTTGTCTTCTGTGTTTTCATAAGCCTTTCTGCTGCATACTATCTTAAGCATGTATAATTTTAATTCATTACTATGTTCTGAACACATTTTACCGACAGTTTGATCGTGGGATGTATTTATCTGAGATGAGACTAATCCGGATCAATCCTTTATCTCACAGTAATGATATATATCTTTTCCAGACACGATTAAGACACCAACATGTGGTTAGAGCGTCCGCCTTGGATGCGGGAGGTCGCGGGTTCGGACTCCGGTTGTGTCATACCAAAGACTCATAAAAATGGTACTAACAGCAGCCTCGCTTGGCGCTCAGCATTAAAAGGTTAGTGTTAGGACTGGTAGGCCTGGTGTCAGGATAATGTGACTGGGTGGGATATGATGCTACATATCGGCAGCATGATACCCCGGTGCTAGACATCACTATAAACTGCCACAATGCAGACATCGTAGCGATATGACTGAAAATATTGTTAAAGCTACGTTAAAAATCCAAATCACACACCCACACCAACATGAATAGTCTTTCCATTTTAGACACTCTGACAGGCCTTATTATTTTCATTGTACAGATACAATAAATTCTAATTGTATCGGACATCTATCTAGGCCTCTGTCCAACCAATTTTTTTTGTTCTTATTTGAATTGCATTTTGATGGTGTGTGATAATTATTGAATATTATTAACTGATTCCACAGCATAAACAAAAATAAATCTGTTGTATTTTTTACCCACTTCGGTAATTCTACATATGATGTTCAATTGAAGGTTCCGAATCTATCAAGATGCAAAAGTCAAATAATTTATTCTGATACAATATCATTTAGTGGTTGTTGTTGTTGTAGGGTTTAACTCCATTTTTCAGCGCAAGATAGGCTATATATGGCGGCCAGTATAAATGGCGGAGGAAGAACCCGGGAAAACCTTGGAAAGAATCACCGACCCACGAGAAGCTACTGGCAAGCTTTCTCACGTACCCACATTGGCCGAGCCCGAGACTCGAACCCATACAGACAGTGGTGAGATGGCAGTGATCCCTTACGATGAGCGCTTTAGACCACTCGGACACTCGGGGCCCCTACCATTTAGTATCTGATTATATGTTGTATGAAGAACATTACATACACTCTTTATATTATTGTCCATTTGGCTTCAATACATGATTGTTGTAATTCAGTTCTATGTTACCAATTCGTAAATGTAATTTGATAATTCACTTCTTTACAAATGTGACTGATGAATATAACTTGACCCTTACAGAGAATAGCAGCTTTAGGTTTGTTATGTTTGATCTTCTTTAATTATGGTTGTTCCCTCCATAATATCTGTACTCGTTTAAAATCTTTTGAACGATACTTGAAAATGTTTCGTTACGACCCTATACAAGTTTTGCTATTATATTCTTTTAAGTTTCTTTTAGACTGTAAACGCATTTAGAGTCTACTTAGTTTTCCACCTGCATTCTTTGGTATATAAGCATTAAAGACAGAAACTGTACTCCATTTTTAATGTCCGTTATGCATTATTCATTTATTTAGGACAACATTAGCTTGGAATTTACCTCTTCTGTGTTATGCCATTAGAGATTTGGTTATATTTATTTTCCGAAATCGCAAGTAATCCTTTTCTGATAATTTCTCCATTATGTTTTCACTTCCACAGTTCCCATAGCAGTTTGTATAGGTTCAATTAACTCACTTCTAATACCTATGTTATTGTATACTTCTTGACTCCATTCCATCTACTGATTTTAATTGAAGACAGTTAATGAAAGATAATGATGATAGGACTCTACTGTTAGTTCAGCTCCCATAAAAAATGAATGGACCTTTCTAAATGCTCATGATCAGATATCTATTTTCAGTATAAACCTATTGTTGATGCAAACTTTCTTGTGGATAAATCCATATTATCCGCAGCATTTTTTAATGACATGGGTCTTAAACATGTGTTTGCTATTCGGCACCTATTGTATCAGGTTCTAATTTTGCTAATGAGTATTCCAAAGTCTAGTCTCTAAAGGGACTCAAATTCCATGCCAAAATCTTTGTGTTTTATGTTTAGTTGCAAAGTAGTATAAGCTCTCAAAATATTCTCTTTGAAGACAAAAAAGACAACATGATTTAAACACTTAGTAGAGAATAAAGGATAGTCTTGCGTTCAGATCTGCAGTCGAATGACTCCCGGAAATCAAACCTTGCGGACAATGTTCAGTGTATTTACAAATGTCTAAAACATTTATATTGTTACTAATGGTTACAGGAATTGATATATTCTCATTGTTATATTAACTAATTCTTCTAGATGCCGTATGAAATATTAAAATAACATGGAAACTAATCATACACTAAAGTAAAATTAAAGAACCAAATCGGCCAACACTATTACATAACTAACAAAATCACCGAGTAAAGAATATTAGATATTAGCTGAATACGATTTCCTGACGCCATCAGTTCATCTTTTAAACTATTACTTCGTGCTTCATTATTTCAAAGATTTTAATTCTGATAGATCATGATTTTCACTCTTAGCGGGAAGCGTCAGCAGGAGATTTTCAATTTGTTTACATGATGGAATAAATACAGGTTTTCAAAATTATGCACCTTTTCAGGATCTGTATACATGATTACCTTGCAATTATTGTACATCTGTAGTATTGAATTTTGAATTTTATCGGCACATTTTTAGACCTGTATTATGGGCGTGATACGACTTTTAAAGATGCCAAATATCTTGTTTAAAGATTACATTGTTTACAGAGACATGTACATATGAAGTGATTTTCTGAATGATATTGTGGGTTTGCCACACTATATATCCCCCATGGTGCGGATGATCTCAACATTCGTCGTTTAGAGACAAGATAGCCTGACTACATAATGCACTTTGTTTGCTACTTTTGTAGGCCAGATTGATTTTTAATTGGAAGGCAATACATCTGGAACCATTATCATACGTTCGACTCGAGTCGTGTTAATTTATGACAATACAAGATAGCTTCTGGGAACAGTAATTGTCAGGCACGTTGTGCAGACACATAACCCATCGGCAAGGGCAATTAACCGACGTTAAATCCAATGGCGCCCAGCTCTAATTTGGTTTCTGTTCCCAAACCACTTCAACACAGATACCGCCTGCAGCTATTTCAAAAGTTAATTTGAATATGACATGATAAAAACAGTTATGCTCGATTGAAATTGAAGGTCTCGGCACGGAAATGACAGGTTCTTCGAATTAAATTTGAATATGGATGATCAGACATCCAATTAGCATTGGTGTACAGAATAAACTTGGACTGGCATGGTTGCCCCTGGAGGATTGTTGGATGATACTTTAATCGAAAGGTATTTACAGATCTGTTCATATATTAGTGACAAGAAATATATTAGCAGCTTCTTCACTGACCTTGACGCATGATGTAGTAACATCCAAGTTTATTAACCCTGTATGTAGAGGCGGAGTTTTTGTTTTACTGCCCGTTTAGACTGCATACGTACATGCAACATCTGTGTCTGTATGCGTGTGTCCTGTCGCATAAATACGCTTAGAAGTTTCTAGATGGAGAATTCAAACCTTTTCGGCGTGATTTGTGGTTTTATATCAATGTGCATCGCAGCTGTAGAATTTGATCCATACTCTGGGAACTAGCTAGCATAGTTGGTTAGTTTTACCTAACATTTAAATATCTTTCGCGTTTGAGAACTGTGTGTTTGCAAAAAGTGAACATTAGTAAACTTTAGTAACTTAAGAGCGGTCCTATGTCGGCAAAGTTATTTAATACAAACTCACTTGAAAGAATTCGAGGATATGTGATGGTGAGTGATCCTTTAGAAAGCAACACACTATTTTATATTATTCAATCCTGGAGTGAACGGAAGTTTTTAATTTTCAAGTGTTACGAAATATCCGATTTGATGATATGATGCGCCAGTTTGCTTTTTTTACTTAATGACAAATATAATGTATTATTTTTGCTACCTTACATTTAATACGCTCTCTAAACTGATACACATTAACATTTTCATAAACGTTTTCAGCAAGTGTGTTGCAAGATATCAAATGTAGATGCTGTATGGAGCAAGCATGGTTCTTCACTTTGTTAGTTTTCATTGTTTTCGCCTATATTGATATGCTCATTGATTTATTACTTATTGTAATGTACTGATAATGAAATATGCAGCAAGACATCATTAAACTGTCAAACAAGGCCAGAATTTGGAGTAAGATAAGGTTTTCATATATTTTAGGAGAGTTAGATGGTTTGTTTGTTTTTGAAAGTAGCAAACAGCATAACTGTTCTGATACTGGACTGATTTATCAACAAATCAGAACATTTCACATGATTGACAATTACTCATCCTAACCAACGCATATATTCTTACTGACCAAAACACTCGCCCCTACTGACCAATACACGGTGTTAATAATAAGCACCCAAAATCTACTGACCAAAACACCGTCAAATGCTCATACCTACTGACCAACACATCGTCCTACTAAATGCACTCACATTTACTGACCAATGTATAGTGTTACTGACCATCACTCAGTTTACTAACCAGCATACATACATACTCACCAGCAATCGCTCTTACTGACCAATACATTGTTATTGACCAGCACATACACCTACTGACCAGGATAGTCTTATTTATCAAGACCCATTGATCAATACAAAGTGTTACTGACCATCAAGCAAATCCACTGATCAAAACACACAGTCTTGTCGACCGACACTCACACCTACTGGCAAGTACACCGACTTACAGACCTGCTGACCAAAACACAGTCTTACTGACCAAATCTAACCATTAATGACCACCAGACATTCTTACTGACGGTACTCACACTTACTGCCCAATACAAGGTTTTAATGACCAGCACCCAGACTTAATGTACAACATGTGCGCTTACTAAACAATACACATTGTAACTGACCATCACACACATCTATACTAACCGAGACATACACCTACTGATCATATCACTCACACGAATTGATCAACAAGTAATCTTACTAACCAGCACTTTTACTGACCAACACACCGTTTAACTGCCCAGCACTCACACCTGCTGATCAACACAACGTTTTACAAACGAGCACCAAGATATACCCCCGATATCCCTATGGGAATGTAATACAAATCAGCGGAACAATAGCGAAGGGTAAATTTAATGTCAGAGAGTAATGTTTTCTTTCTCTTTATTTTTTATATAATAAACAACATACATCGTCATGCTACCTGACTATTTATCGAGATAACAAATCATTTTGCTTCATGAATTTGTTAAAATATTACTTGAGTGTTTGTACTTGTGAAAAATTAAATTTGGAAACAAAAGTTGTATGTACAATACGTTGATATTCCTTGGTTCTTGTGTTTTTAAGTTGCCTTTAAGTCTCACCCGCAATGTTGCAAACTTACGACCTATAATTAGGAGGTTGTAAAGATTTCAGTATCGTTTTCTTGATATTGTAAACTCAAAGCCTAAGCGTTTTAGTCAGCGAAGCATGCCAAGGTGCACACTTCCTTGCACTTCTGTTTTAAATGTCACTCAAGATCACAATAAAACATACCTACAGGAAATTAAAATTATTTTATTTATTGTATGCTTATCACGACATCATTTCTTATGTGTATCCATCCTGAGCCATAGTATTGGATTATTATGCGTTAGTGTTGGCTAGTAGATGTGGATGATGGTCAGTAACACTGCGCTAGTCAGTAGATGTGGGTGCCGGTTTGTAAGACTGTGTATTGGTCAGTATATGTATGTGCTGGTCGGTAGGAGTATGTGCAAGTCAATAGCTGTAGTTGCTGCTTTGTCTCACTGCGTATTAGTTAGCAAGCATGGGTGCTGGTTAGTAATTGTTAGTACTGATTATTTGGTATAGGTCCTGGTCATTATCACTGAATATTGGTTAGTAGGTGTGTGTGTTGGTGATTACGAATGGTTTCTTCTCAGTAGTACCCTGTGTTGGTTGGTAGGTATAAGTGTTGGTCAGTCAGACTATGTATTGGTTAGTTCTGATTGGTATTGGTGCATCAGAACACGTTTTGGTTGTCCAAAAATCAGTCATGTAGCAGAACAATGTTGTTCAATGTTTGATGTTTAAAAAAATAAACAGAAAATGTAACTCTCTTAATGTACACGAAAGCTTCATCTTACGCCTAAATCTGACCTTGTTTGCTGGGTTTCAACGATACACATGTGCCGCATTTCGATACGGTTCATGATACACATCCTATGATATTATACATATCGATACACATATGAGCTTCATGGACTTTCCATCTTTAAAATATAAGTTTTGCCGTTTTATGTGTGTTGACATATTGGTTGTATTTCCAGTATTCAGATTGCAGGCAGATATATAGTTAGCATATATTTATATGCAATTGTCATCGATGACAAGATAACAAAAATACCTTCAAGCGGACTACTTGTTAGTTAAGGTGATTTATTCGACGTTTTAGGCCATTTAAGGCAAGCTACATTTAACTCACCTTAGTCATCAGGCCTTTTATTTTGTAACAGAAATGCTTTAAAACATCTTAAGGACATTCTGTTAATTGTTTCTGAGCTTTCTCTGTTCCTTATCTGTGTATGAATAGTGTTCTACACTTCCTTCTGAAAGGGTAGATGCATAACTAGTTTAGTCAACTTGAGTAAGTTGGGAAACTGATCATTATGGTTATTATGTACAATTTTTCAAAATCTTCTCCAAAATAGGAATTTTGACTAACATAAGCTTTGCCAAATTTCACTTTCTTGAATGAGTGGTTTACTACTGTGTCAGATTTCTTATTTTCTGCAATAGAGGTTTAAGTCCATCTGCTTGTTCAGACAGACGTATTTCGATTAAATAAATATCTTTACTTCTTAATTTAATTTTTTCACTTTTATTTATTGAATTACAATTTTAACCTAGATAGGGATATATGGTTTTGTAACATATGACCCTGCAGGACTAAATTGATTGAGAAAATAAATGAAAATTGCATTCTACTTTTCATTTGTCTGTATTTTAATTTGGCTCTGTATTCTGCCGTTTCTATGGGGTTTTTTTTCTTCTGAAATTCAGCTGAAAGGGAGACTGACCGACATGCCGTCTATTTTTGTCGATCCAGCAGGTACAACTGACTCATTCAACACCACTTTCGGACTCAAAATCACTGACTGGTATCCCCATTAACACTTTCCCAGCTCCAATAATCCGATCTAGTTCTTAACTTAAAAAGTTATCGTCATCATCATTATCATCAGCCAGTATTTGCCGAACGAAATCGACATCTGAACACGAACCACGCCAAAAAAATCAGCCATTTTGGGTTTTCTAGTTATGCCGTATTTTTACATATGCATTTGTAAAACTTCCTTGAAGGAAGATTCAAACAAGGCGATACTACTTGTTCCAGGGCCATTCAAATTTAGTTTAACAACCATTCGTGGCAAGCTTGAAGAACACTGATGTGTAAACAGTTTCCTACCTAAAAAACAGATGCCGTGACGAAAACTGTTAAATAAATGTTGCTTACTACGTGAAGTGCATTTTGATAGTCGCCATTTTAAGCTAAGTTGCTGTGTTCTCACGCAACGCTGGTCTAAGTGCGTGAATTCGCATGACCCACGCTATCGCGCACCATGACAACATCTCTGTTTAAGTACTTTGTATATCAGTTAATGACTTTTGCGTGAATATTCTGCCGATTCTTCCTGCTTGTCAGGCAGGGAATAAGCTACATTAATTTCTGATTGGTGGTTATTGTTTAACCTGGACAGGAACAAACAATAATCACCAATGAGAATTAAATGTAACATATTGTACCGCGTGACGTACCAGTAGTGTAGCTTTCAAGTCGACCATAGTTGGCAAGATACAAATGAACATAGAAACTCCTCGTAAAGGTGGCTATTAAATGATGAGTGATGTACGTCATTATACATGTGAACATATTTGGAATATATCCTTTATGCTAAACCTGCAACTGGGATAAGAAAATTAGCATAGAACTTTTTTGGGGGGTGGGTGGGTGGGTGGGGGATGGAGAGATTACGATCAACGTCACTTTGTGTCAATTTGTATAGGGCGAGCAAATGTTCTCGATAGTTTTTCTTTTCGTTTTTACTAACAAATCTGAGTGCATCTTACTACAACAGCTGACTCAGATGAATTCTTAATTTAAAACATAACAAGACATACTACTAATAATTATTCGTGACTGCTGATGATTAAAACTATTTCCATATGGTAAGTATCATTTTATATCGATTCTCCACTTAAATGTATCGGTTCAGCAAAATTATCGATTATTTCAACTGAAACAATGTTTGACATATTCCCTTTTCACTCGCCCTTCGGACATTCTACGCAATCGATGCTGAAACTCACCTAAATATATTTGCCTTCTCTGTTCTAAAGCATAAACTTTATCCATAAGACCGATGTATGTTTCATGCATCTTCTTTAATGCTATATTTTCTGTTATCATTGTCGCCGTAGTCGTATATGATACAAAAAAATAGCTGGAAAACGATGATGAATGCTTGCTTTTTGAATGATTCGGTAATTCTTAAGCGGACGGCTGATGTGATACTAATCACATGAATATCCCTTCTATAACTGGAAACAGTATGAGTATAAATTAGTCATACAAATGGATAAATAAAGTAACAGTACAAGTAGCAATAGGCAATGATATTCCGACAAAAAGTGGCATGATGCTGACAAGAGGAACTAACAATACGGCAGCCATCTTGAAAGTATGGTCTTATCCTGATAAGGAGAATTTAGCATTTGTCCATTCGATAAAGAGTAGTATGTCCCTGTGTCAACATGGGGAATTTAATACAAATTCATGTGCATGGTTTCTATGGTATGTGATGGCGGGTGATCCTTCCTTACAAACACTTTATTTTATGTTATCTAACTCTGCTTGGTGGGACATCATGCTAAATGTCTGCGGCATGATGTCCCAGTGCTAGACATCAACATAAACTGCCACACTGAAGACATCGTAGCGATATGGCTGAAAAATTGTTAAAGCTACGTTAAAAATCCCAAACAAACAAATGTACTATGCATAGCTAGCCTATGTCGTGCAGCGAAATTTTTGTTGTCTTTCCATTACACAAAATCATAAGAACGATTGTTTCTTTGGAGGTGGACTTAGATACTTCTTAAAATAGGAATGATGATAGAAGAATAAAGTCTATTACTTTCTTGCAATATACGTCGCTAATACTCATTCAGGACCGAGACGTTTAACTTCGCCATCGTCCAGATATTCAACATATCTTTATTTCGAAGAAGTATAAACGTATAATACAGTGCAAAATGAGCAAGAGTCTTTACTTCATGTGAGATTCTTTGAAACTCTTTGGACAGTCCTCCAAAGATCAAGAGACAAAACAGATGCAATCCGGCTGTTGCTTTTCATCCAGTTCAAATATAAAGAAGTTTAGAAAAGGAAACGTCACACTAATGGAAGCAACTGATTTCCACAGCAGTTATTATTTACAAGGTATTCTCAGCTACACAAAGAGTGGAACAAGGAGCACCAGCAATATATTTGTCACTGCTTGATAACGGCTAGAGTGCCTCCAAAGAAGACTGGAGAAAATGTTACGCTTCAAAAGATATTTATTGTTATAACATTTATTAAGAAAGTTTATTCATGCATCTATCATTGTGTAGGCTGTCTAAATCTCAAGTATGCTTATAAATTTATTTTATAAAATGGTGGGTGGGTTAAAAACATACTACGAATCAAATGATTTGATATTTTTTTTCACAGTTACTGCATAGTAATTGCATCAGCAGGGGTCAACATGGTTGAAACAGAAGTCTAATTGCAATGTATTGTCTGAATCATTGTCTTTGACAAGCGACAAAAAATCAACGAGGAGACATAACCAGAAGTAAACACTGATGATATCATGGAGAAATTCTATCTTTTATCAAAGTCCACTTAATACCACGATATTCACCAAACAAAATGAGACAGGTTTTATTTTTTTTTCACAAAGTTTTCAAGTGTGTTCCAAAGTACGAACCATAATGTAGCTCCAGAGCTTTGAAATACGGCAAACTCTCAAACAGCGTCAAAGATATGGTTTGAACTTATTCTTTTAAATTGTTTGAGTCTTTTTCAATCGTATGTATTTAATTTGTATCGCATTAGTGTTGTCTTATTTAGTGGTAATCTCACTAGCAGCACACGCAAGTTAAATATTTCAAATGAGATACAGTTATAAGCACTAGGTTTTATTGCTGATAATAAAGGGTATAACGAGCAAGAAATAATGTACTTGTAGAAATACAAGTATTCACCATGGTACTATAAACAAGATTAATTTAATATTTATATATGCTTAAGAATAATCAATTGAAGACGACGCAGAATTATTATAAATAATTCTCTACTTATAAAATATATGACACTAAATATTTCTAGTAGTATACATGTACTGACTGGTACATGTTTACCGCAATTACTTATTAAGATTTTATAGAAGTGATATTTTATAATAGTACTTACGTATGATAAAAGTTATTCTCTGTTCATTTTCTTGACATTGATCTTGACTATTCTTACATAAGCAGAACGTAACGCCAGAAGCTATAAAGAATCATGCAAGCATTACTCATCACGTGACTATTAATCAGGCTTCGTTGATTATATAGTGTTTATCAGGATGGCTTTTAAGTTATCCTGAAGGTCCGGAGGCAGAACTTATTAACAAGCACAAGGTTTCTGCTAATATGTGCTAGAATCGCCGTCACGACATATTGTTCCTGTTAATTAAGTGCGGGTGTTCACTCTCGCCTACTCGCGATGCAAGTGTGACATCAAATTGCTGCCATGTTTATGAACTGAAATTGGTTCGATTATAACTGTTGCGAACTTTGGGTGTACCAAATTCAGGAGTTATTTTTTATCTGCATGTGCATTCCTTGCTGAAAATTTTCCAATATGTGTTTTGTTCCATACCATGTATTATGATTTGTGCTTCTTAAATCTGACCATAAACAATACTGTTTAGTGTTAAAAAATGATTGCACTAAAATATTGTTAATTTGAGTGTCTTTTTTGTTGTTCATCCAAGAAATATTGCCCTGAGTTTGCAAATTGCCAATCTAATTTAAACTGCTGTGAATAAAACATGTTTAGAAATCGTTCAACAATAATAATTCTTCCTGTTGCTGAATAAGTTTTCAGCATCAGTTTCTCTGTCATGTCTGCACAGCATTAGGACTAGATTTTGATTCATCTTTTGGTGACTCAAGTATTACATTTGTTAACAAAGTATTGGAAATCATGTCAATAATTCTCTCTTTTGTGAAGCAATCATAAAACAACATCGATAGTTCTGTACTTATCGTTTACATAATTGGTCATTAGATCAAATGTGGCAAAGTTTACTTGAATTTGATAAAACCTTATCTTATTGTCGGCATCTTTTTTAGCTCCATTTGTTATAATCCTCGACTGTTCCAGTTGTTTCGGTATATGGCTGTGGTACGTTTCGAACGCATCGAATAATTTGCCTTTTCTGAATGAGTCTTTATCCCGCATGTATACGTCGAGATTGAGCAACAATTGGCAGATCTATATACTCAAAATGCGTGCTGAAATCAAGGACCTGCAACTTTTCTACAAAAACTATCAGCGTATAGTTAATCCACTGGACAAAATAGATGTTACTTTGTTAGCGTGACTGTTGCCACAGGAGTTACAAAACCCACTTTTAATCACTGTTCCCGCCACCCACGTCACTGTTGTTCTCTAAATCGTGGCTGCAACCTGCGCCGTGTCTGCAATTTGCAAGTTTATCTGAATGCGTTTGAAAACAAATCTAAAAACCATCTAAACAAAACACTATCGCGAACCACATATCTAGGGCGCTTCAAGACAATGCAATATTAGAAGATCGCGAAGGGGTTATATAGTTGGTAAAACAAGGTCTACAATCTATATTTAATATGGGTGAAAAATCTAAAACTTTAATTTTGTAACTAATCCCCTACATTCGACAACGTTCTTTTAGAAATTTACAAATTTGATTGGTGAGTTCTGATATCAGTACACAAGAACATGGTCAGTTCAAAATCTATAAGTGTACTCGGGGTATACACGTATCCATCCGGTAGGTGGTAATACTTTTAGAAATTACCAACTGTGCTCGTTGGTGTTTCGCGTACCCCTGCACAAGATGGTGGCTGTTTAGAACATTACGTGTGTGTTTGGATTGTTCTCGTATGCCTACACGCGAAGATAATAATTTTAGAACAATATCCATTGCGCATGTGCTGTCACCCTTCTAACTGCTAACCTTATGGGAAACTGCACAACAGTTGTCATGAAATTTCATTTGTAAGGATATGTATATACAACACAGAAACCTTGAGCCAATTAAGCATAACTAGGTGTGACCTCAGAAAAATCAGTATTGTATAACTTGTTCCATAGAACGTTATGAGAATTACACGACAAGTGTCATGCAATTGTAAAACATTATGTTTTTAGAAAGAGGGATTAGGGGTGCTGGCTTTAGACTGTTTTTCACTTGGCAACTAAGAATCAAGGGTGATTATAAAAATATCGTATCAGAAACTGATTAATTTTGTTTTTCAGGTAATGCACCTGAGCCATGCCTGCATGAATAACGTATTACAACGAAACCTGTATTATGCAGAGATGTGTTTAGAGCTAATACCTGATAATGACGGACACAACTAAAATATAAATAGGAACTGAAATATAATCGACATAATTGCAAATTACATCACTCACTGATTTTGTTGTCATTGAATTTATAACAAAACATACATTTTATGTTTGCTTCTTTCGACAGACAGATTCTATATATTTAAAAATACACACCTAAACATTAGCAGTGGGATATATATTGAATTATCGCTAATAAAACAATCAACGCTTGATTTCCCGATCAAAAAGTAAGTAAACAAAATGCAGACCTCTTGAATACTACTTTGGATTCCAAAAGAATTGAGTCGTATCTTAAAAACAGATGAAAGAGTAGTATCACCAAATGACTTAGGGATTCATTTAAAAGGAATGTAAATTAGTTTTTATTTTAAACTAGCACCCATCAAGATATTTACGAAGTTTTCAATGACAATTATGTGAGTAGTATAGTGAAATACCGTAGCCTCACGTAGACCTTAATGTTAAATTTGGTCATTTGCACTGTTGCCTCAAAATTTATAGCCTCACGTAGACTTCTATGTTAAATTTGGTCGTTAGCCTCAAGATTTATTATGGGGTCAATAGGAATGGAACAGGTAGGATGACGTCACGGTACTGGTAACAATGTTGCAAGTGGCTGACCTGAATACGGCTACCTAGGTAGGAACAAATACGATTGAGACATAGACACAGACGAACAAACAAAGACACACAAATAGGGCAAATTTGTTTGGAATATATCTTTTCGAGATATATGAGTGGCCCTGAAAAGGGCCTTTGGTTTTTTTTTTTTTATGTTAACACCATTCTCTTAACATAGAGGGCATCGCATAGGTCTTCTTCTCTTTCTCAAACTTCGTCTAACCTCTGGTCCGTAGATGAGGACTCGCTTCAGACAGCCTTGTCTCTCCACATAGATCCTTCGTTTCCAAAGGGTCGTCTCTGTGATCTGGATGATTGTCCATGATGATTTAACATACATGGGTAAGTCCGTACGGAACAGCATCGACGATACGAGAGTAGAGGATTCAACGTTTGTCCACATCTTGTGACGAGAACAGGAGAAGGGAATGAAGTGAACCGCGTTTATTTATAGTGAAAGAGCGGATCGAAACGGATTGAGACTTTTCATCAATCCAAACACGCGTTACAAAATTCAGCCACCGCGTGATGTCTGTCTTCCAATCCGAAGAGAGTTACCTGTGACGTCACATTCCCTATATAGGTGCGCTAGCGTCTGTGCGCAGTGAATCGATGCGATATTGTTTTTTGAAACATGACGGAAACTAAGAAGACGATGGATTTGGATGCACCGGCCGTGGAGACGAGAAACGATGGTATAGCAGCTGTTACCAAAGTCAACACCGACCTACTTCCAGAAGAGATTGACTTTAATTGGGATTTAGTGGATTTTCTCTCTTCTTCGCAAGAATTTGTTCCGGTACTAGCACCTTCGCCACCTTCTCCTTCTTTACCACACGTCGAGGATTTTAAACAGAGACAGAAGAAGAATTGGAGAAATTTTTACAACAGCAGAAAGAAGCAGAACAAGCTTTTCTCCTTCAACAGCAACAGCGTGAAGAAGAAGAGGCGAGAAGGAAACGACAGGAAGAAGAAGAAGATGAAGCAGAGAAGAAAAAATGAATAGGAGAGGAGGACACTGAAAGTCAAACGGTAACGGTACTCTTGGACATTTTGGCAGAGTTAAGGAGCCTGAAACAAATGTATCAGACTTCTTTAATACGAGCCAAACAACCCAACCCTGTTCACACACCTACTACGCCTGAGATACCAGTCCTAGTGATTTCTACTAAATCATCGACGGGAACAGGCCCAGAAGTAGGCCTTGGCCGTGGCAAAGGCTTAAGGCAGTTAAAGCTGATTGCTTCTCGTTCCTGTTTTTTTTTTTTTTAAAAAAACAAACACCCAACGGTCCTTTTCAGGGCCACCCACTTCTTTCGAAAAGAGATAGTATTCATTTTGCCAAAATCAATTGAAACTCAAAATATCTTTTTTTGCTCCATGATGTACGTGTGTGAGTGCATGAGTGTAGGTTCTTATCAATCTAAAAATCAAAACCAGGAGACACTTACATTTTGTCTGTCTCGTCTATTCTGGTACAAATTTTACAATCCAATTCACAACACAACACAACACTTTAAAAAGTTCATAGACTTCTTTTGTGTTTATTTTTGTTCGCTCCCTGTTTTTTGAATTTCTTCACTTTCACAGGTTTTTCCTCCTCTTCCTCACTTTATTCTCGTCTTCTTTTCTTCTCTTTCTGAACGTGTCGGGGTTCTTCCTTTACCGAGGGCACCTCTTCTACTTCCTCTTCGGAACCCCTCTCTGCCTCCTGCTCCTGTTGTTTCTTAGGGCAGTCTGAAGACCAATGTCCTTTCTCTCGACAGTGATAACAGGTATCTTGACTTTTGTCTCTTTTGACACTTGTCTTGCTTTTTTGACGGTCTGGACGTTCTGAAGACCAGTGCCCTTTCTTCTGACAGATATAGCAAATATCTTGACTTTTATCTCGAAAGGAGGGGGAGTAGTCCGTTGGCTTGTCTGAAGAAAACTTTCGTATGACACCTCGCAAAGCTCTGATCAGAAGTTCGATCTGTGTTGGCTCATCCATTGTTCTGGTAGGCTTGAGAGTGAAATGAATACTGTGAGGGTAGGCACTGGCCGTTTATATATAAACTGGTCTGACATGAATATAAAGGGGTCCAATGCGTTTCAATTGTAGTCATTTTACTTTTTGCAGTCAAGATGAATCGGTCGCATCATTTCATGAAGAAAGGAGAAGAAAGTAAGAGGCAGAAACGTGACTTTTCGCCTCGTACAGTAGCTGAAGTCTTGGCTCAGATCCATGCCAGCGATTTTGAAGATGACATGAGTGAGCCAGAATCCACACCCAGAGAGGCTACACCAAACTAAAACCCACCACCAGTAAACCCTGAAAAGTACTACCACATTAGAGAGAGACGGAAAAGCGCTCTTCTAGAAAATTTAGAACCACGGCCTATACGTACATGGTGAAGTTTAAAGATTTCAAGTCCGACGTACCGCTGGAGAAAGCAGAAGGGTTCATGTGTGGGATTTTTTGTTAACCACACTGAAACGGTAATGTGAAACCAAAGAAGACGATCGCTTGAGACTTTCCATTCATCACGACAGTTTGAAATCACCCGTTTGGATCGAGTTTAACAGCCCAGCAGAATTGACACCTTCCAAAGTCATCGACAAGATTCAACACGTACAGCAATTCAACGACAAGTTTCACATCACCGACGGAAATGCGACACTGTTCATGACCCATGTGTCTCTTCTCTAAGGGACGGGACGCAAAAAGGTGTTATTGGTAGACGACCTTCGCAGCATCAAGCTTAGCATCGTTCAAATTAACAACACTCAAAGACCAGATGTGTTTAGCCCGAGCCATCGTGGTGGGATGAACGTATGCCGACACGGTAGAATGGAAAAGAGCCCGGAAAACTATTAGACAATCGGACCGAGCCAAACAACGAAGAGAAGCAGAACTCCTGTTACAGCAAGCGGTGATATTCAAGGACGCTCTCTGTGACATTCCTGAAGTGCAAAAGTTGCAAGACGACTTGGCTGCATGCTACACCTTGAAAGTGTACCCTAAAGAAGGGCGCGGACCTCTGTTTTTTCGAGGCAACAATTTCAAGGACGGAAAATACATTCACGTCTATCATCACGATGAACATTTTGATGCCATTACCAGTATCACTTCATTCATGGGATACGATTATTACTGTGAGAAATGTGTCTATGGCTATAACAATCGAGAGCAACACAAGCATTGTGGATCGAAATGTGAGGGATGTTTGGCCTCTAAACCCTGTCTTGACGAAGGACAAGAACGAGTGCATTGCTCTGCTTGGCAGCGCACTTTTGTCAGCCCTGCCTGTTACCAACAACATCTAAATACGCAAGGTTCACAGAAGAAAAGTGCTTTTCAGCTGCTGAGATTGTGCCCTACTTGTGGACAAGTGATACGTACCAATAATACCAAGGCTCACGTATGTTCAGGAAAGAAACGATGTCACATTTGTCACCAAATCGTAGACTTGGAACACGAATGCTACATTAAAAATACCATTCCAAACAAGAGGAGAAAGATGACCAGAAGAAAGGAAATTTCATCTTTTTCGATTTCGAATGCATGCACTAGACCAACATTCACATTTCTAATTTCTGCGTGGCTCACAGAGCGTGCGAGAAGTGCATCCAAGAGGCCATCTTTAGTCATTGCCCTCACTGTAGTAAGATTCCTGGAGGACGTGAAAAAATCTTTCGAGGACCGAACACGCTGGCCGATTTCGCCTAATGGATCTTAGACCCCATCGACGAGACGTGTAGCCAAGAGGACATCGAACATTACGGAGATTGTCATCGCCATGCCACGGTGATGGCTCACAATTTCACTTTGAACGGAACCAAAATAATTTTCATGCAAGTGGGACAAGTGCAGTTTAAAGATTTGATGAATTACTTGGCCATGCCTTTGAGCCGAATCCCTAAAACGTTTGGAATGACAGAAATGGCCAAAGGCTATTTTCCGCACTTTTTCAATACCGAAGCCAATCAACACGCCGTTCTACCCCATTTGCCTGAGGCTCACTACTACGACCCCGACAACATGCACACCGAACAACTTTCAGGAAGAAATGTTTAAATATTGTCATTATGACGTGGATATTTTACGGCTTTGCTGCCTAAAATTTCGAGAACTATTCATGGAACACGGAGCAATCGATCCTTTGAAAGAAGCCTGCACCATTGCCAAAGCGTGTTCCTTAGTGTACCGCCAGCGATTCATGCCCGAAAACACCCTGGCTGTCATAAGCCCTGAAACGATGAACTTTGTCAAACGTCAATATTCGGGTCAAAGCCCTACGCTGGTTGCATTACTTGTGCGACAAGGAAGACAAAAGGATCCGACACTTTCGCAACGGAGGAGGCGAAAAGACCATCGGAAGGTATTCGATGGATGGCTGGGACTTAGAAAACCCTCAGATCGTGAACGAGTTTAACGGATGCTTATTTCATGGATGTCCCATCTGTTACCCTCAACGTGACACTAAAAATCAGTTTTTACAACGTACCATGGAAGACTTGTACGAGGCCACTTGTCAGCGGCGCATGAAGTTAGAAGAGCAAGGATACCAAGTGGTGGAAATGTGGGAACACGAGTACGATCACCGTTTGAAAACCGATCCCGAGTTTAAACACATCGTGGAAAGTTACAAGTTGATGGACCCTCTGAACCCACGAGATAGTTTGTAAGGAGGATGGACTAATGCCACCTGTTTGCCATACCACGCCGACGAGGAGAAAGGAGAAGAAATCATGTACTTGGACGCGTGTTTGCTGTATCCTTACGTGTGCAAATATTGTCACTTTCACGCAGGGCACCCGCAATTGCTGACGGAACAAATCGACCTGGACAACATTCGACAATACGAAGGATTGATCAAGTGCAAAGTCTTGTAACATCCCGCTTTACCTCACCATTGCCAAGGAAAACTGATGTTTCCTTTGTGCCGTACTTGTGCCGAAACGTGCAACCAAGACCGACCTTGTCAGTACACCCAGGAAGAATGCTTCTTGACAGGAACGTGGGTCAGCGTGGAATTGTTTAAAGCTCTGGACTTGGGATATCAACTGTTAGAAGTGTACAAAATTTAACACTTTCCCAAGACAGAAAAATACCACAAGGGTGACGAGACCCAGAAAGGCATTTTCGCAGACTACGTGGATGCCTATTTGAAACTGAAACAAGAAGCCAGCGGCTATCCTTCCTGGTGCCACGCTCCCGAAGACCAAAGATATTCAAAGAGAAATACTGGGAGCAGGATGGCATCACTTTAGACCACGTGGAGAAAAACGAAGGAAGGCGATCGTTTGCCTAAGTGATGTTAAATTGCTTGTGGGGCAAAATAGCACACCGACCGTGTTTCCTCAAGACAGAGTATTTGACAGAACCTTCACGCTACTTCCGGATGATTCACGACAAAACCAAATACATGAAACACGTGGACGTCGTTCGTGAGGACTTGATCTTAGTCAATTACGAAGAACTGGACTTTGTAGAGGCCGACGAATTTGGAAATGTCATCATTGCGGCCTACGTGATAGCCCATGCTCGCTTAAAATTGGACAAAGCTTTACACCAACTAGAAGATCGTGTACTGTATTTTGACACGGATAGTTGCATCAACATCGATCGCCTGGGTCACTGTCACCCTGACATCGAAGGAGACCGTTTAGGAGCCTGGACGGCCGAGCACTCCAACGACAAGATACCCAGTTTTGCTAGTGGCGGTCCCAAAAATTACGGCTACGAATACCAAGACCCACAAGCAGAAGTGCACACGGAGTGTAAAGTGAAAGGATTGACTCTCAATTATTGCACCAGTGAAGTAGTGAACTTTGGCGCATTGAAAGAAGCTTTGCAGTCTGGACAGGATCGAAACATTAAAGTGACGACCTACGAACAACACGAGATTGTACGTTTACCCACTCACCAAACCGTCAGTCGACCCTTGGAAAAATCGTGTACCTGAAACGATTGAGGCTTCCCAACTACTTCACTTTACCGTACGGTCACGTCGATATTGGTCAGCATATAAAAAGCGACAACGTCCAAGACCGATAGTTATTTTAACTACTAACACCAAGCAAGAAAGATGAATACTTTCAAACAGCAAGTATCAAGCGAGAGCAAACTCGAGTGCGATGCTGTATCTTGCAATTGCAGGGATGCCGTACGATGTGACCTCAGAGATTCAGTATCACATCATGCGAACTTTGCTATGACTATACCTACCATGGACAGTGATGCTGTGCGTGTCAAACCTGACGGTTGCGAAAGCGATGCCACTCGTCATCGTACACCTTTTCACTTTATTTGTGGATGTCATCCTCCACGCGAAACCATGCGTCTACCACCCTACGGATGTAATCCAAAACTGAGCAAACTCCTGCGGATTTCACCGTACCCTCATCGAAATGAACCTGTGAAATACGAATATTCGTTCCCTGTGCGTTTGCCTTTGAAAGTCGATTCCAAACTTTCCGAGGAAAATGGCCAAAATATCTGGGATGACCTACCCCAGAAGAATTAGCCAGAGCCGGATTTATCTACTTGGGCGAAGGGGATAAAATCAAGTGCTTCAGTTGTGGTGTGTTACTTCATGAGTGGGAACAGAAAGATTCCGCTTACCTGGAACATGCTCGATGGTCTCCGGATTGTCACAACCTACCTTTAGAGGGACGAACTCATTAACCTTTGGATGGATACCTTTCAAGAGAACATTCGTGGTTTGCCTGTGGAGCTGAGAGAACGCATTTACCGAGAGTTGGTCAAAATACAAGTGAAACGCAAAGAACAATTGCATCCGTTACGTCATCAATGTTGGAACCACTGGTACCTAAATGCTATAAGAAGATTGGTTCATGTGAAAGCGTTCCAATGGTCAGACATTGTTCAACTGGATGAGGACCAGAAGACTTTGGTTGCTACTCATCCTTCTACTTACAAGATTGCAATACTACAACGAATTCCAGAGGAAGAGTTAGAGGATTACAAAATCGTTTACGCTACCAAATTTTGTCTGTAGAGGAAAATTCTGTGCGGTGTGTAGTGTGTGAACTAGTGACTAAAAATTTGGATTCGCTACAGGAGTACGATTAGTTCTGTTCAAAAAGTACACGTATTACCTCCGACAAAAAGGGGTATAAAAAATTGTGATACAACAGATTTTGTGGAAGAAAATCAATGACAATATTCAAACAGTAGAGGATTACCATAGCATTTTACGAGAACTGTGTCCATTAAATTGGGGTCGACGTGTGGTGTGTATCTTGGTGACTTGCTTTCTGAGATTTCGTTTACCAGCCGTTTCCTTGTGGACTCTTTACGAACAGTACATACCACTCAAAAAAGCATGAAAGTAGTCCCTTTAAATGTACTCGAGAGACTCATTCTGTGAAAAGCTTTGCGCTTTCATCTCGATACTTCTCGATCTCTACGGGAAAACAAGATTCGTCAACCTTTCGGTACTGAAGATGTGTACGACGATGTGTGTGTAGCTTGTGACTTACACCCTCATTGGAAAGATGCATGCGAATGGAAAAGTTTGGGCTTCGAGGCTTGGACACAAGAAGTGGCACGCTATGCCCAAGATTTGTCATCCTGACTTCAAACGTTCAGTATCCATGTACTTAACCATTTGGCTTTTATGTATTTTTCTCTTTCGTGTTGTTCACATTTAAAGATTGCAATAAACATGTCCTGAAAAAAGTATAAAAACTCTTGTCTTGTCTGTCTTCCTGTCAAAAGTAACATTGCCTACACTACTATGGCTACCCTTCTCGTGGGTCGGTGGTTCTTCCCGGGGTTTTCCAGGGTTCTTCCTCCACCAATTATACTGGCCGCCATGTATAGCCTATCTTGTGCTGAAAAATGGCGTTAAACCCTACAACAACAACAACAACAACAACAACAACTATGGCTACCTCTGCTGTCTCTGCTCCTTCTTCCTCCACTTGTATCTTCGGCATCCCTTTGACATGTTAATTGCCGGACCCAGAAGTTCAGGCAGCACCAAATTTGGTAAACGTTTGATCGAACATAAACATCATTTGATCGATTGTCCTCCTCAACGAATCGTGTGGTGTTACAAAGAGTGGCAATCGGCGTACAGCCTTCTGCGAGAGAGTATAGGCGATTCCATCGTGTTTGTGGAAGGCATTCCTGGCGAAGACGACGGAATCGCGTCTGACCCCAGTCAAACACATCTGGTCATCTTCGATGACATGTTAGGAGAAGACCAAGAAGAAATTAAACCGTGGTTTACGCGCAAAGGGTATCATCGTAATGCCAGTGTCATTTACATCACCCAAAATTTGTTTCAACAAAGTAAAGCCCATCGCACCATCAGTCTGAATGCTCATTACGTGGTCTTGTTTAAAAGCCCTAGAGATAAATCGCAAGTGCAAGTTTTAGCCAAACAGTTAGGAACGCCTTGGCTGACTCATGCGTACGACGATGCCACTCAAACCACACACGCCTATTTACTCGTGGATTTTAAACCCACTCACCCTGATTATTTGCAATTTCGTACCCATTTGTTTCACCACTGGTGCCAAGACGGACGGCCTGTCGTGTACACGTCCCCGTCGTGGACTTAACAACAGCAACAACCAAAAAGTCTATAAAAACCTTGGTCACATTGGGTCTGTATCTCATAGCGTCAGCATGACGTCCCTTCAGTCTCATCTTCCCCTCAAATTGATTCGTGCCTTGTACGGCATCAGTCCCGAAAAACAAAAAATCCACAAATACGTGCTCGTGTCTTAGAAGCTAGTCTCAAAGAAGTCTTACGATGGTTTACGGTGACAGCACGTCAGTTACTGCTAGGAATCATTCACATTCCACATCAAACCAAATGCTTTCTTGACAGAAACAAAGTGACCTTGACGCAACTGGCCGATCCTCGCATTGACACTCAAACCAAAAAGCAAATCATTTTGAAACCTGGAGGTGGTGGTTCTCCAGGAGGTATCATCATTCGCCCCCTGTTAAAATGGGATCCTAATGCCCCCAAAGTCCTCCCCAAGAAAAAAGCCACTCCCCAACGTACCCAGAAGAAAAAGAAAAAGTGCAACGGTGTCAAGACCAGGTCACAGCCTCAGAAAAAGAAAAGCCCACAGAAAACAGCTTCTATTCGCAAGAGTGGCACTGCAGCCAGGACACAACCTTATATTCGCAAGCCACGGCCTGCCGCGACGGCGACAGCGTCTCCAGTAGCCTCAGTTTCTTCCACTTCTCCGTTGCTGGTGATGCCTGCCAAACCCGATTTGACACGTGTCTTTCCTAATTTGATGAAAAATTGGAAACACGCGTCTCCAAGAACTTCTCCTCCAGCGGTGACACCCTCTTCCTCTTTAGCTGCAGTGGCCGCTGCTCACAAAGTACCTGCCCCAAAAATCAAAGTCCAAGAGAGATCGGGCATGTTAAAGAGCTTACTGGATTTGTTCAAGCAAGAACTGTCCCTATTGAGTCCGTTGCGAACCCCTCCACGACGTGTGATGTCTGCCATGAAAATGATACGACAAGCCGACAGTTTAGTGGCGACGCATACCAGTATAAAAAAGACCTGAGGTAAACGATGGGGATCAGTGTTTTTGTGCTCCTGAACGCCCAAAGATGTCCCCTCCAAGAAGTGCACACCGTCACCATCGTCGTACTCCTGTCCAAAAAGGAAAAGGAAAATGAAAAGGACAGTCACGTCATCCGAAAAAGCGCTTCACCAAACATCGACGTCACCCCAAGAAAAGACACACTCGTCCAAGAAAAAGAGGAGCAACCAAAAGGGAGGATTTTTTCTATCAAACCATATAAAACAAATAAGATAAAAGGACGCATGTCAAGCCATGGACTTATGTGTATTTTGTTTTTGCTGTTGAACCAAAAAGATGTCCCCTCAAAGAAGTGCACACCATCGCCGTTCTCCTGTCCAGAAAGGAAAACGAAAAGGACAGTCACGTCATCCGAGAAAACGCTTAGCCAAGCATCGATGTCACCCCCAGAAAAGGAGAAACAAACAAAGGGGAGAATTTTTTGGCGATATAGAAAATATGGCCAAAAGGTTTGAACAAAAACTTTTATCAAAAAGTTTAAACAAAAACTTTTATCAAAAATAAAAAAAAAATAAGATAAAAGGACGCGTGTCAAGCCATGGACTTCAGAGTAATTGTGTGTGCTCCTGAACGCCGAAAGATGTCCCCTCAAAGAAGTGCACACCGTCACCATTGTCGTTCATCTGTAAAAAAGGAAAAGGAAAAAGAAAAAGACAATATCGTCATCCGATAAAAGGATAAAAGGCCGGGTGCCAAGTCATCGACGTTAGTGTATTTTTGGTGTGTGCTCCGGAACCAACCAACCAACAAACAAAGATGTCACCACCAAGAGACATCCTTCTTCTACCGCCACTGGAAAGAAAAGGTAAGGACTGCCTCCTCGTTTAGTCAAACATTGGGACATGTTGTCCGTCCTGTCCAAAGCTTCTCCACCCATGCGAAAACAACTCATTCAAACCGTCTCCAAAGACGTCATCGATACTGTGAGCGAATGTTGTCTGAATGTCTTGAAAGGAACGATACCTTTGTCTAAACATCAGAAAGAATGCTAAGCCAAATATCGACTCGTTCTTCGCCAAATGGTCCAAAAGAAAATCCCCATTTGTCAAAAGAAAAAGATGTTAGTGCAACGCGGAGGTATTTTCCCCCTGTTGCCACTTCTTACCAAAGTAATAGCAGGACCTATGTTGGGTATGTTCGGAAGTGTTTTACCCGCCATAGCTCTAAGATTAAAGGGTCAAGAAGATAAAAGGGACCTCTGGAATCAAAAGATCTCAGACGTGATCCTTGAAATCCGATGGAAGGACGAAAACTGGCTTTAGTGCCTTATAAACGATGGATGGAATACCATCGTTGGCAAGAACAACGGAGCCCGCATTTAACTCCCAATCCTCATTTGACCTAGATGTCCCAGTTACAACTCGAAATGCAATCGTTGATGGACCTCAGCAATTTGTCAGAAGAGGAAAAATCGCAACGGTACGGCCAAGTGTTGCAACGATTGCAACTCTTTCACCAGAAAGCTTTAGACGAAACAGCTCTACCAACTCTGAAATATTTAAGACCCTGATGAAAGGTCCATCACCACCACCCCAGCGGTCAAGACAGACGCAGCCCCATGGATGCGTGAGGAAGAAGAGGCACGAGAAGTCTTTCAAACACCGCCAGCAACTCCCATCCCTAGTAAGATTGCAGCGTCCTTGTTGACCCCTTCCCCTACACCCCAACTAGAAGGATTTAAAGCATGGGTTAAAAATATGATGTCCACTCCTTCTTCGACAGAAGTCATAAAGAAAGAAGGGAAACCAGAAGTGAAAAAGAAAAGAAGACCTAAGCCATCCGATTACCGCCACCACCACCACCACCACCACCACCACTACCTTCGACTTCTACTCCCGTGGCACATCGAACACGTAAAGTCCTTTCTAAACCACCCCCTCGCCCCATTCAGAGTAGGAAGTGTGAAAAGTGGATAACTTATAAAAAAATGGAGAATATGTTAGCTAGTATTTACTACGATCCATCCCATCCTGCAGGTTACGGAGGAGTTCAGAAATTGTACCGTGCAGCCAAAACTCGACTGAAAAGTGTCCGTTTACCTCAAGTGCAACGATGGTTACAAGAACAAGCAACCTACACCTTGCACAAACTCATTCGACTAAAAGTTTCCAGAAGTCGCACCCGAGTGGAGGGTATCGATCATCAATGGCAAGCCGATTTAGCCGATGTCACTCATTTGGCCACCTACGATCGTGGCTCCAAATATTTGTTTTGTGTCGTCGACGTCTTTTCCAAATTTGCTTGGATCGTGCCATTGACTTTCAAATCGAGCAGTGAGTTAGTGCGAGCCCTCAAACTGGTGTTGAAACAAAGCGGTAGTCAACCTCTTCTATGGCAAACCGATAAAGGCACCGAATTTCTGAACCAAGCTTTCCAAAAAGAATTAAAGAAATGTGACTTTCATTTTTCACCACCGAGAATCCCGAAACCAAAGCCAGCATTGTAGAAAGTTTTCAACGCACCTTGAAAGAACGCAGGTGGAAATATTTTACGCATCAACACACTCTCAAGTACATCGACGTCTTGCAGCACCTAGTCCAAGCGTACAACCAATCTAACCATCGGAGCATCGGACGTACCCCACAAGAAGTGACTCCCGACAACGAAGTGACCGTCCTCGAGCGTCTGTTTGGTACGTCCCCAATGGTGACAATCCCCAGGAAAGGTGGAGTGTTGGCAGTAGGAGATTGGGTGCGCATTGGCAAAACCAAACGCACTTTCGATAAAGGTTACTTACTCAACTGGACCACCGAATTGTTTCGTGTCACTGGACGAGTGCGTGGTCGACATCCTGCCGTCTATAAATTGGAAGAAATGAACGGAGGAGCGCTAAAAGGAACGTTTTACTTGCCCGAGTTACAACGTGTGACCAAAAAAGAAGACGAAGTGTACGAGATCGAGAGCATTCTCGATCGAAGAACTTGTAAAGTGGGTAAACGACGTGTCAAAGAAGTAAAAATACATTGGAAAGGATATCCGCCGAGTTTTGACTCTTGGATCGACGCTTTGCAAATCATAGACTATAAAAGAAAGTGAAAATCATGCCCTTCAACACAGTCTCAACCGCTACCACTACAGCAGTGACCACTCCTTCCCCCAGGTCTTTTCTGCAAGATCTACAAAAGCAACTCTTGTGGGTGCGGTGTGGAGAACGTGTGCCTAAAACGCAAATCGTCTTTTTCCGCCATATCTTTGTGGTGTATTGTGTCATCGGTGCTGCCATTGCCAATTTGAGTTTGCAACAAGGAGACAAACAATTGTGGACCATTTTACTCAGCAGTTGCATCGGTTACCTTCTTCTCAATCCGTCCCTGAAATACCCCTCTAACGGGAACAACAACGGAAGCCTTGCGTCCAACGTCAATCACCCTTCCAATAGTCACCATAAGAACCACAACAATCCTCTTTTAGACACTACTCTGACCTCCAGCTACCCCTCAGACAGTAGAACTCTGGAATTATGAATAACCAATGTTACTTAAAGGAGACAAGAAATCAATGGAAATATACAATAGTAATAAAAGCACTATGGAAGAAAACCCTATTCTTAAGTATGATCTGCGACCGTAATGCCAATATTTAAATATTGGCATATCTTCAAGGCGTTGAATTCCGTGACCTCGTATGCAAAACTTCCGCGTCTATTCGGTTACTTTGGTGATGAGATGTCATAGTAGCAACTCCAGCATCCCGACTGGCAGTTGCCAGCGTAAAAGACAAAGCCGTTTTGCGTTGGTTACGGGTGTAATGGCACATTAAGAAAAGGCTGTGGAAAATTTCTTTTCTTTTCCAAAAGATAAAGACATAAAGAAAGTATGGATACATTATTGCAAGCGAGTCGATTTCAAACACCATACATCACTCTGTGCTCATTACATTTCTCAAAAGAATGTTACGAGAGGGATCCTGAAAAAATGGCCGCTCTAGGATACGCAAATGCTAGGCCTAGACTAAAAGTTGGCGCTGTTCCAGACATACCGTTGGATATTTTAAATCCTGGGAAAAGTGTTAAGCGTATGAGTTACGAAAATAGGCAGAAGGCCGAGTAAGTGACCACAAAATTCAACAATCAGTTCACAGATCGTTTATCTACACCAGCAGTGTTAAAAAAAATTCGATAGCCCGACACCCGGGGTCCCTCTAATTTTAGTTCGGGCCCATCCTGTATTCAAAGTGAGGTGCCCGTCGGGCTTGTCGAAAAAATATTGTTTGCCTGAGGAAATGAGTAAATGTATTTTCAAGATGTTGACATACATGCCATAACAATCCAAGTCAAATCACCGCTGTCCTAGGTGAAATTGAGATCTGATTTTAATGAAATGGAAGCTTTGCTAAAAATAAGATTCTAAACCCCTGACACTGTCGTGTTTCGAGAAAACACAATTTTCAGTAATCTTAAAAATTGTTTTAAAAAAATTTAAAAAACAAAAAAAACCTTGCAGTCTATGCCGGTTACATGTAGTATGTATAAACAGGAATCTGTAGTGATTGGAACTGATATAAAACGATCCCTTGGTCAGTTTAAACAGCAGCGATTAAAAGAAAAGTGGTCAGGTATAAAATCAAAGTTTCACATTAAATAGAAATTGGGGGAGGCGACTGTTGACCCCCATCCCCTTGCCCCAATGTGCGAGCGCTCAAGGGACGCGCCATTTCTCCCTGTGATACGCCTTATAATCCCCCAGGACAAGCCCCTTTTCTTATATTCCTGGTCAGCTGTGGCTAAACTGCAGAATAGCTAAAGTTTTGACTTAAGTACACAAGCAATAAAACCAGTGTAACTAATTTGCAGTTAATCCTTATCCTTGTATTTATCTTGTGAAAAGGACTGCCGTTCGGACCATGTTCGACAGTGTGTGTGTGTGTGTGTGTGTGTGTGTGTGTAAGCACCAGCAATTGATTGGCAAATAAACGATTCCCTATTTTGTTTGTAACTTACGACGCCTATAGGACTTCATTTTGACAGTTCAAATCTGCAGTCACAAGTTAATGTACATGTGGCAACTGTTTTTCTCACGTTTTATGTCCCACCTTTTTTCCTTAGGTTTAAGTCTTAAGGCATGTAACACTGTTTGCTGAATGAAAATATTTATTCTGAAATAGTTTTTTGGGGGCACATGTACTGCATGGTATATTTTGTTTTATTCTTTCTTTTAATTTAATCATGGTAATTAAACTTTACATATACGGTAGAGGAATGTCAGGTGTTAACTGGCCGAGTTTCTTTGGCGGAAATGGAGATGCGATTTTGTTTGCAGAGAATATTACACAGCATTCACAGTGATCATTCGTGGGATTTAAGCTGATTGGTGACAATTTGTTTAAAATTTAAAAAAAAATATAGTACTGTTGTAGTGGTTTTAAAAAATCTGAAATTTACGTGAATAATGTTTAATCTTAACATTCTATTTATTGAAGAAAAGAACTATCGTGTGATATTAATTATTTCGTCCAGTGCAGGATTTAGACATAGCGAGGCCCTAAGCTATGGGAAGCTGTAGAGGCCCTATTTGGTATAAAATAAATTTGAGAGACCCCTTCAGACTGTGAGGCCCTAAGCTGTAGCTTGTTTAGCTCATGCCTAAACCCGGCACTGATTTCATCACTACAATATTCACAAGTGATAAAATAGAATATGGCGTCTGTGGATTGCATACGTTATATCTATTTATGTATGGTTTGGTGTTGTTTTTTCTGAGAAATGAAACTGACTGACATAATGTAATAATCATGAGTTCTCTGCTCAAAATCGGGAGATATTGCTAGATCGGGAGGTAGGTGTGGAAATACCCCCCCCCCCCGCCCGGATCGGAAGGTTTTTTTCCCGGCTTGAGAGTTGACAGGTATGAACTGTCCGGGTTTGTGGAATTTCAGTCAGGACTTGTGAGTTCATTCAAGTCACCAGCCCGGGGCCTGTGCTTAAAAAAATTTTTCTTTGAGCACTGACCAGTACAGTACATAAATTATTATACCAGACATGTATATATTATCAGGTTTGTCAATACGCTAGCTGTTGCTTGCATGTAAAATACACTGTATTTGACCCATAAGAAGGAACTTTTTAATGTTTAAATTAATTACTTATGATTTCTGCTTTGCAGATTTATTTGTGTTTTTTTTTAAAAAAAACTAATGTTAAGACCGATCAAATCCGTTCTCAATACCTTTTACACCTCCCCGGTAATGGATATTGTTTCACACACAAGTCGGTACCCGTTCTAGTCTCATCGCCCAGAATTCATTATTATCTCTCAGTGTTTCAGTGTTGGATGTATATTTTCAAAATATTAGTCCTTAGGTGGTGTGTTGGGGGTAGGTAATGAATATGTCATTTACATATAATACGATTGAATCTCATCCTTCTTAAATGAATTTATTGCATTGTGGTAAATTTTAAATTTTTACGTTGGGCACCATCACTTAATCCTTATCACAGTTTTGCACAGCACACAATGTATAAGTAATTGCTTAAAAATTACATTGCCTTTTTAAAATTCTTAACACACAGTTCAAAAGATATAGTTATGAGAATCTCTCGGAAACAGATTCAACTTTTTAATGTGCAACCCAAATCTGGTCTCCTTCTGTCTGTCTCGCTCGCCATGTTTCTGTTTCTATTCGAGGACTGGCTAGTATTGCGTCACGGGACCACGTGATCTGTCGTCTCATCAAAACTCGGAAAAACTCAGCAATTTACGGAATCGTGGTATCTTCCGCGCAATATAATCACTACCTGCCTACAATATGTAATTTATAAACAGTACAGTCGAATTAAAATTTGTAGAGAATTACATACACAAAAGGAAAAGTTTTATTTCTGGTCTCCTTTAACGTTTCCCAGTGACAGTTCCATGGATGTGTTTCCCAAAAACACCTTGTGCTGTTTCTAGGCCAGATTACCTCAGGCCATCCAATTGGATCACGAAGCAAATTTGGAAGCGGCTTTGGTGGAAATTATTCACACGACACAAATCCTAAACATCGTCGAAAATAAAAACTATTTTAAGGTGGAAGTTATTGAGAAACAAGTGCAAGACTACTTGGATGTCAATGTAAATTATGAAAGTAAAATACAAAACCTCCAATTTGTACATCCTCACTATTTGCCCGTCAGTAAGTCGCATTTCGACACTATGAACATTACTATAAAAGGAGATCTTGGACAAAATATTCCTTTCACCAAACGGAAACTCACGGTGAAACTCCATTTTCGAAAACGATTGCCTAACGACTTGTAAGTAATGTACCCAGTGTACCGAGGAATCGCTCGACAGAGGACATGGTTTAGGAGATATGCTAAAATCGGCCTTTCGTTCGGTGGCTCTGGTTTTGAAACCGATGGTGACACGAGGATTGCACGCCTTGAAAGATGCCGCTTTGAAAGCAAGGCAAAGAATTTTTCCACAATGTCATCATCGACCAACAAAATCCTAAAGAAACTTTCTTGAGAGCAGGCAAAAATGTCTTGCTTCAAACGGGCAAAAACATTTTGGGCCGACGAGAAACTCCTATAAATGCAATGGACGCTGCCGATTCAGGCATTCCTGCTTCTCTAGAGCCGCAGCAAGGACAAGGCAGAAAGAGATGACGATGAAGATACCCTTTCAGAGGACTTCACACCCCCAGAGCTAGAAAGGCTAAGAAAAGATGAACCGTCCAAGACTTAAATGTTTTTGATTATTAAATCACAAACAGAGAGAAAGAAAGAAAATGATGCACCGAGAGTCTGGCGCATGTTCCAAGTCGGAACTGGATCTGTTTGCCATGCCACCCACTATGATGACGACGCAAGAATCCCAATGGGTAGAATTTCATCCCGTCTCCTCCTTGACGGATTCAGCCCGAAGATTACATCGATCTGAATAGCAGTTACTTGTACCTGAAAGTGAAAGTGATCGACATAACGACGGACGATCCCGATCTAAAGACCGGCGAGGTAGTTGCCCCTGTCAACAATTTCATGCATTCCTTGTTCAGTGGAGTGGATTTGTATTTGAATAACAAACTGGTCAGTAGCAGCATAGATACTTACCGTTACAGGGCGTACCTGGAAAATCTTTTGACGTACGGAATAGATGCCAAGAAGACTCATCTGAATGCTTTCGTGGTATGGGAACCAGACGAAGCGGGCAAGTTCAACGAGATGGATAAAGAAAATCTTGAACGTCAAAACAAAATCAAAGAAAGCAGTAGTTTAGAACTAATGGATCGTTTGCATTTGGACATGTGGTTGCAAGAGAAGTATTCGCTGAACGGCGTGAATGTCCGCTTGAGACAGAATCGAGCAGTGCCGCTTTCCATTCGATGGATCCAACTGCCAATTACAAAACCATCATCCAAGAAGCCCGAGTCTACGTACGACGCGTAGAAATAAGTGTTACCTAAAGTTGGAAACGACATCAGTCACACGTTGAGCAGAACGACCGCCAAGTATCCGATACGACGTGTGGAAGTGAAAACTTTCACCATTCCCGCTGGACAGTTACCCAAGCGGCGTTACGTACGAAGATTATGCAGGAGGTTACGCTTTGTTGGTTTTTTATTTTACTCCAGACCAAGGCAGCGACGAGGGACATTTCCACCCTATAAAATCAGGCCAGATTCGTGTAGAACTTCAGTTTGCAAAGCCAATACCCGAGACAATACGGTGAACGTCATCCTGTATGCCGAATTCGACAACACCATAGAAATCAACAGTTTGAGAGAAGTCATTCTGGACTCATCCTTCTTTGAATGGTGGAGACTCTATGGAAATGGAATGGGAGGATACCGTGGAGGCAGAACCCCAAGACAAAGACGAAGAGGACGTAGTGGTCACGTCCAGATAGCCAGAACAAGAACAACATTTGGTGTCCTGTTTTGCTAAACACCTGGCGGAAAAAATTACGGAATTGATAAAGAAAGATTGCTATGGATGTCAAAACGATCATCCCAGTCAAATTCAACACGATAAATGTTTGATGATGAGTCAAGAAGAAAAATTGGACGAGTATCTGGACGACGCTTGTGTTCTCATCTCGGAAGAAGCAGTGTTGCATCAGCGGTATAAAGATTTGCGTGATCATTCCTGTCCTCCATTGACTACTCTGGAGATTTATCGCATCGAAGCTCTCTAGCCCAGAGTGCGGAGACGAAACAAAGAAACGGTTACTTGTCAGAGATTTTCAAGGAAAAAGTCAGAATTGAATTGATGACTTATCATTACCTGTGAAAAAACAACAAAACAAAAATGGATACCTGGGAACTTTATTATCTTTTGAGCAACAGTTCGTACACTGCTTCTTGGAATCCTGTGGTGTGTGCTAAAGATGAACTACTTCATCGCAAACCTCAAAACCATCAAGCTTATGTCATCAACACGGACGACAGTTATCTCCCAGGAACCCACTGGGTAGCCGTCTACTTCCCTAAAGAGGATTGTGTGGAGTATGGATTACCGCCTTTGGAAGACGACATTATCGACTTTATGAGAAGAAATGCCCAGACGACACGATTCAATAATGTGAGATTACAAGGCACAGATTCCATGGTGTGTGTGCACAATATTGTGTGTAGTTTCTTCATCAACGCAGTCTCGGATATTCTTTAGAACATTTAGTAACTTATTTTGATCGTGACTCTTGTAGAAACGATGAGAAAGTAGATTGATGGTTTTGTGACCGTTATGGATATCTTTTGTCTTTAGCTAGGAAACGTAGTGTACATCAATGGCCTCATGACTTTCATCAGTGGAAATCTAACTTGGCTTCACAACGTTGTCAACCTTGTCCAAAACCATTTGTTTGAAAATATATTGTTAATTGTTAGTTGCTAGTTGTTAGTTTTTTTGTTAAGTAAAAAATTAGTTAATGTTATATAAATTGTTAGTCGTTTGTTATTTGTTTGAAGAAAAAAAATGTTGTGTTTTGAAAAAATGTGTCTGTCGTTTGTTTTCAACAAAACCACTGTGAATATATACTCTTTGACTTCTCTCTCTATCCCTCACCATGACATTAGCTATCATAATGTTCCGACACAACAAAAACCCAGTAGGGATGTTTTCTATCGCGTCCGCGTTTGAGCTATATAAAGCGAGGCAGTCTCCAGTCTGACCATCCATTGTTGACTCGTCTACCTACGAAGATGCCTTCAAGACTCTCCAAGCTGAAAGAAGCTTATGTGAATTTACATCGTGTCAGGCAAAACCTGATACAACAGTAACAAAATGATTAATAGAATTACCAAAATTGTTGGAGCTCCAGATGCACCTGGAGTATGCCAGGCGCATTTTAGATGAGCTGGCCATGGAGGCCATAGGAGAAGCTTCCAGGCTTGAAGAGGAGGAAGAGGAAAAAAAGAAGAAAGAAGAAGAAGAAAAGAAGAGAGGGATCCTGTCGCACCTCATACTGAGTACCAGCACGGCAACCAGTACCAGCACCACGTCCTCTACCACCAGTACAAAGACCTGTGGCCACCGAATTGAAAACTGGGACGAGCTGAGAGAGCAACCACAACAACAACAGCATCCCCGTGTCTGGCATAGGAGAAAGCAGAGGGAAGTCTTCAGAATCACAGAAACTGAAGGTTGGGTTTCTGAAGCCACTCAAGAGGCCTCTGCGATCCACAAATGTGAATTGGGCAAATGATTGGAGTAGGAGATGTGTCTGTGGTGCCCGGCCTGGAAGGTGCAGACATTAAGAGGTGCATGTGAAGTTCCAAGAAAAAACAGCCCTTCTCAGGGCTAACCAAATCTCTAGAAACGAGACACTATTCAATTTGCCGATTTGTGTGAATGTGGAGTAGTGTGACTATAAACACTCACTCCTTTACTGATGTGTGTGTGTGTGTGTGTGTGTGTGTGTGTGTTTGTATGCGTTCGCGTACGTTTGTGTGGATAGTAGAGTTTGTGTTTTATGCGTTCGCATACGTTTGTGTGGATAGTAGAGTGTGTGTTTGTAGGGGTTCGCGTACGTTTGTGTGGATAGTTGATATGGTGTGTTTTTTTCTTCTCTTCCCTTCTGTGTGGGTAGTAGAGTGTGGTTTTTTTTCTTCTTTTCCCTTCTGTGTGGATAGTAGAAATGGTGTATTTTTTTCTTCTTTTCCCTTCTGTGTGGATAGTAGATATGGTATGTTTTTTTTTTCTCTTCCCTTCTGTGTGGATAGTAGTGTGTCTGTTTTATGCGTTCGCGTATGTTTGTGTGGATAATATATATGTTGTGCTTTTTCTTCTCTTCCCGTCTGTGTTGATAGTAGAGTGTGTGTGTGTGTGTGTGTGTGTGTGTGTGTGTGTGTGTGTGTGTGTGTGTGTGTGTGTTTTCTTCTCTTCTCTTCTGTGTGGATAGTATATATGGTGTGTTTTTTTCTTCTCTTTCCTTCTGTGTGGATAGTAGATATGGTGTGTTTTTTTTCCTTCTCTTCCCTTCTGTGTGAATAGTATATAATATGTGAAGTTAGTGGAAGGGATGTTTTCCTTCACGTCCGTGCTTCACGTATATAATACGGAGCGGTCTTCAGTCTGGCTACCCAGCGTTGACTAGTCAACACAAGATGGATTTGTTCAACGAATTGAAAGACAGTTGGTACTGGATGGTTGATGCAGCCTACGTGGTGGAAAGACTTGAAAAAGAATGGAGATATCCAGTTACCAAAGACTTTGTGACAAGTCAAGTCACCAGCCTGAAAGTAGCCAGGGATCTGGTGCAAGGCATGATAGAGGAGGAAGTAGAGAAATTAAGAGGCTTCATCCATCCTAAATATGTGAGAGTGGGAACATTGAAGCAGGTCCTTGATAATGTCATCCAAGTGAGGTGCTTTCTACAAGACCTAGCCAATTTCACAGAGTGGTCGTTTGTCCAGTGGGGATTAAAACAATTAAAGAAAGCTGAAGAAATGATGTGAAAGGTGATGGAAGAAGAGGTAAAGAAAATTAAAGATACCTGGGCTAAGAAGAGAAAAGACAAAGAAAACAGAAAGAGCAAAGAGGAGTTTGACAGACTAAATCAAAACTGGATGAAAGTGCAAGAAAAATTTAGATCCATGGGACATCCTGACTGGATACCAGACGATGAAAAGAAGAAGAAGAAGAAGAAAGGAATCATAGAGAAAGTGAGAAGCTGGTGGAAGAAGTAGAGAAAATAGAAGAAGAAGAAGAGCCCAAAGGCCCTTTTCAGGGCTACTCATATATCTGGAAAAGATATATTCCAAACAAATTTGCCCTATTTGTGTGTCTTTGTTTGTTTGTTTATGTCTATGTCTCTATCGTATTTGTCCCTACCTAGGTAGCCGCGCGTATTCAGGTCAGCCACTTGCAACATTGTTACCAGTACCGTGACGTCATCCCACCTGTCCCATTCCTACTGACCCCATAATAAATCTTGAGGCTACGGAATAAACGACCAAATTTAACATAGAAGTCTACATGAGGCTATTAATTTTGAGTCAACGGTAAAAACGACCAAATTTAACATTAAGGTCTAAGTGAGGCTACGGTGTCCCACTATACTATTTATGTGCATTTGAAGAAAGTTATCATTCGAAAAATTTAACAATGCGATTCTGTTGAAGTACAACTAGACCCGACGATCAGACGTTTGAAGAGACCATCCCAAGAAATAGACTAAAATACACGTCTCCCACAGACAAATGCCTACGAACTAAACGCACAAAGGGGAGATAGATGATGTCATAGATGGTTGATTTGGCGGTTTACATATAAAATCTGGAGAGAAAATAAGCAAAAAAATTGACTGGATGTTTTAACAGAATTTAAAAGTTAGGGAAAATTTACCGCGAGATAAAAGGCTGAACAGCCATTTAGAGATAAGGATGCAACAATAACCGTTATGGCTACAACAATTTGCAATATACTGTGTTAGCAATAACCGTTATGGCTACAACAATTTGTAATATACTGTGTTAGCTATAGCCGTTATAGCTACAACAATTTGCAATATACTGTGTTAGCTATAGCCGTTATAGCTACAACAATTTGCAATATACTGTGTTAGCTATAGCCGTTATAGCTACAACGATTTGCAATCTACTGTGTTAGCAATAACCGTTATGGCTACAACAATTTGCAATCTACTGTGTTAGATATAGCCGTTATAGCTACAACAATTTGCAATATACTGTGTTAGCAATAACCGTTATGGCTACAACAATTTTCAATATACTGTGTTATAGCTACAACAATTTGCAATATACTGTGTTAGCTATAGCCGTTATAGCTACAACAATTTGCAATATACTGTGTTAGCTATAGCCGTTATAGCTACAACAATTTGCAATATACTGTGTTAGCTATAGCCGTTATAGCTACAACAATTTGCAATATACTGTGTTAGCTATAGCCGTTATAGCTACAACAATTTGCAATATACTGTGTTAGCTATAGCCGTTATACCTACAACAATTTGCAATATACTGTGTTATAGCTACAACAATTTGCAATATACTGTGTTAGCTATAGCCGTTATAACTACAACAATTTGCAATATACTGTGTTAGCAATAACCGTTATGGCTACAACAATCTGCAATATACTGTTAGCTATAGCCGTTATAGCTACAACAATTTGCAATATACTGTGTTAACAATAACCGTTATAACCACAACGATTTGCAATATATTGTGTTAGCAATAGTTGTTATAGCAACAACGATTTTCAATATACCGTGTTATCAGTACCCGTTAACACAACAACGATTTTCAATATACTTTGTTAGCATGTGGTGTTTTAAATTGAAATTTATTTTCCCGAAATTCCGTCTTTGTTTTTGTCTAATGAGTGCACTGCGACTTCATCAAATTTACCAGATCTTCAAGTTAAACTGGAAATCAAGCATATTGCATGTAAATATATTTATCAACATCAAATAAAAAAAATTATTTCTTGCTGTAACTATATTGCTATCAGGGTTGATGATGCTTGTTGTATATACTCGCTTCTAAATCGAGTAAAACTGCAAACAACATATATACTAATCTGCCACAGCATAATGCGCGTGCAAATCAGGATCTATGTTGTTTGTTCTACTGATTACTCTTAACACACTGCACAAACCAGATCTGTCGGTGCATTATGCAACGGCAGATCTGGGTCTGTGCAGTTTGCAATTGGACTTGACTTATAAGGGAGTACAGACGGTATATCTATATTAATAATATAATTTGTAAATCGTGTTTTCCAAAACAGTGCAGGTCATCTTTTGTGATGTTTGTTATCGTGAATCATATGTCTTTATTCTTTTGAATGTAACATAACAAGCAGTGTCCACATTTTAATACAATCCAAACTTGTAAACAGATACACGTTATCTCTTGGTGAAATTATTATGTTACACACATATGCTTTTTGAAAACTGTTGAATCTCTCACAATAAAGTTTATGCCATTAATTAAGTTTTGCAAGAAATTTTTTTTCTTCAAATTGCTGCCGCTCATAGCTATTAAGTTAGAGTAGATATATGATTTTCTAAAGACCATGGGTAAAGTTCATAGTATTGTCTATTTACAAGTGTGCTCGTGGCGTTCTTGTGTTCTCGAATAATGTTGTTGTCTTTAGAAATTTACAAAAATGTGCTCCTCTTTCATGCACACTCTACTGGCATGTCATAAAAATCGTTCGTGTGGTGTAACACTTTGCAACATATATTGCGCAATACCCGTAACGTTATTAGATAATTAGAGTCTGAAACCAATGTTCCTTGATACTAATTGTGTCAAAGTTGTTGAATAATACAGTATGCCATGCACTGCGAGCAGCCCTTGGCATATAATCCTTTTTATAAATTTCATAGCAAGTGAACTTTGGCGTAAGATCGTGTAAAGGTCGAAAATAATTTCAGATTTAACGTAAACTTTATAACATCAGATACGAAAGCTGCTTGTTTGACAGTTCTTTTGCTTAATCTCATTTATTATTTATAATCTGTAACTTAGTAATTTTCCGCTAGTCAGTTACCACAAGCGGAATATCCCTTTTCAGAAACAAAAATAATCGATAGGCCGTATTCAGAGCCTTGTAAGAATCAAAACTAATCAATAGGCCATTTTCGGAGTTCAGTATATGTTTTCATGACACAGACCTTGTACTTGAACAAGGTGTACCATGCTGGCTCAGCCTGTAAAGATTCCGTATCATCTAGGAACATACAAACAAGCTATGAATCATTAGCTAAGCAGTTTAATGATCCCCAGCATGGAGTTAGATGATAAAGAGCGAGATCTCTGCAAGTGTATTAAGGTTGATTCTGCCTGAATGACTACTCTAATGAAAAGATAGCTTTTTCATATAAAAATGAAGATAAAATAGACGCAATCAACCATAATTGTTTATTTTTCATGTTCCAAAATATTAAAAATCTCCAGCTCTTTAAAAATATAAAGGTTTTCTTGTTATCCAAGAATCTTATGCTTGCTTTACATTCAAGGTTATCGTCGAGCGAAATGGTTGTGCATGCAACGTAAGCAATAAAACGTTTTGATAGTGATCCTGTATTTTCCTCCCCTTTTCGATCGTGTCGGCAAATCTAAACTACGTAATCCTATTCTTAATGTATTAAATCGCTAATATGATGACGTTAACATATGCAAAAGACTAAATTACGATTGAAATGTAAACTGACTAACATAATAGTTGTTAAACATATTCACTGATATCACAAATATTAAATGTGCAAGAAAAATATAACTAAACTCCAACCTAAGCTTTATACGACAAAACGAGTTCTTTTTCATAATATTTCAGATTTAATATGATCGTTTTGATAACAGGGAACCAGATTAATTTTTCATAAGATAAAGATACGTTTTCAAGGATGATTAGTTATTATTATTATTGTTATTATTATTTTTATTATTATTATTATTATTATTATTATTATTATTATTATTATTATTATTATTAAGTTTTACTGCCATTTTTTGGTTCTAAAAATGACTGGTGCTGTATTTAAAATATCGGTCTGATTTGCCACGTCTTTGGAGTTCAACGATTTTGCATCGTACTTCTGTCATCTTTGTGATGATGATAATGATATGGACGTTGGACATAATCATCATCATCGATGCCACCACCACGATGGTCGTTGTGATTTTAGTCATCGTCGTGATCATAGTTTTAGATCGTAATTGGCTGAGTTTTATCTGTTCTGTCTGGACTGAATTGCTTCAAACAATCTTAGATCTCAAGGACCATACCAAATGTTATTCTTCAACCTAAGAGCATAGCTGTCCAAAGTAAATCTTCCTTCAGCGTGTTTCCTGTTCCCTGAAAGTGTCGTCGTGTTTTTAAGGTATTATTACTTTACTAGCTGGACCGCTCCGGTTGCCTAAGTGATTTGAGCGTCCGTTTCGGATGCGACAGGTCGAGTTCGATCCCGGCCGAGTTATACTAAAGACTTATAAAAATGGCACTAGCAGCTGCCTAGTTTGGCGCTCAGCATTAAGAGGTTATTGTTAGGACTGGTCGACCTGTTGTCAGGATACTGTAACTGAGTGGGACATGACGCTACATGTCTGAGGCATGATGCCCCGGTACTAGACATCACTATAAACTGTCACACATCAGCGATGTGACTGGAAAATTGTTAAAGCTACGTTGAAAATTCCCAAAACACAAACACACAAACGCTCTCCTAGCCGTTACGTTTGGCGTAATACTGTAATACTTGTTTATATATATATATATATATATATATATATATATATATATATATATATATATATATATATATATATATATATATATATATATATATATATATATATATATATATATAGCCAGTTTACAAGATGAATTAATTAAAAGATAAACTTTTCAATGTAAATTATCACATTCCACTGAATAAGCACAACCACCTTTATAATTCCCCCCTCCCCCGCCAATGCAAACAGGCCTTTTGAGGGCGGGGAGGGGTATACTCTAATTGTTTATAGTTGCAACACTGTAGTTAGTTAACTTTGAGTAATAATACCATGATCTTATAAGCGTTTGAAATTTCGAGGCAAATGGTGTCTTTTTGTAATTGCTGGATGATGATGATGCAACCATTTTCTCATTTACCTTTATTATGCGCGGCAAGAAACTGCTCGAGCTTGGTAATAGAACATTTTAGCTTTGAGATCGAGGTTTCACTTCTTTCTCAGGCACTCAGCAAATAACGCCGTAGCTTAAACGCTTTATGATCTTAAAGTCTCGCTTGATTATGAAATATATTTCTCTCTATGGATTGCATAATTCTGTCTTTAATCTTAAATTTCTTTTAACCTTTGTCAACTATTTTCTAAGGCCATCAAATCACCACCGGACAACCTCCATTCAGAAGCTAATGGGATTCCCTTTCCTACACGGTTTGGTGTTGGTGCATTGTGGAAATTTCAGATATGTAGGTCCATCCATATTCAATAACACGTACATTCAACCTCTATATATACATTTTCAGAGTTGCGGGATGATGACTGTGCTTTCTACATAACCTGCCTTGAGCCTATAACAGTTTCCCTTTGCTTGGATACATTCCTATGCATAAGTGTGAATTTTGTTTCTAGGTTTCTTCCACTTACTGATGCTTCAATACCATTTCCACTTGGCAGATATTGTTTTCTTTGTGGGAATCTCCTCCTTTCTTCGTCTGTTAATACGGTATTTATTATTATTATTATTATTATTATTATTATTATTGACACGGTGGTGGTGGCGATTGTGATGGTCGCATTTACATTTATGTGGAAACTAGGAATCGTTATGATATCCTATGTAGTGTGTGTAAAAATGATAAATTTTCATCATCAATCTGCATACCACTCAAACTCAACTGAATTAAAAAATAATTATGACAAATGACAAGATATTCCATGTTTGTTGCTTTTTTTGTGACCTAATATAAATCTTTGAGCGATCTCTAGCTGAAATTTGTAAGTTATGAAAACTCAATTCACTATCTTTATCTAAGTTTGGACGACGGAGACTTGCACTCGTATACCGTCTTGATCATACATGTGCTCTGATGGACATACATTTGTGTTCATTGATTTTGTTTTTCCTATAATTGAGTATGATCCATATGAGCATATTAATACGGAATTGTTGTGAATACGGGTAAAGCAAGATCCTACGGCTTTTGTAATTAGGTCTAATTTACAATCTGAAGTTTTCTTTAGGACGTTAGTAAACAACAGCAGACAGCTGCCCACATAAAAATTAGAACCATCATTGTTAGGACAGTAGAAAAAATACTTTACAGACAAAAAATCAAATTCCCTAGTTTTATGGTCAGCAGTTCCAAGTGCACATGTTAGGAATATTTCAGTAACATTAAACATTCTTTCAGTAAATTATTAAATTGCTAAAATTGTATGCTTTCATCTCCACGTGGTATCAGGGAAATGTTGTCTGAATAATAGGAGTTAAACAAATTCCTAAGGCCAATGTGTGAACATTGGTGAGCAAAATGTCTGAAAAGTTTAGTGGTTTGAGCCGTAAACATATGATTTCCTGAGGATATATATATATATATATATATATATATATATATATATATATATATATATATATATATATATATATATTAATCGGGTCATGTAACACCAAGTCCTGTCTTGCTTACGATCTTGGCCGCTTCTTGAATGGTTTGTCATGCTCTTTTATTGTTATATTTTTTTGTTCTTGATTATTATATTATTTGAGAGACACCAAATGTTCACTGATTAGACACCTGTGCCTTTATACAGTGGTGTACTATAGATATGGAAAACTTGAAATGCACTAAGTATACGATATGCTGGCAACACAACCCTTTCCATGAAAAAAATACCTCCCCCAACCCCCCAACCCCCCCCCGGGCCCAGTAAGTTTTCTATACAATTTTGACAATGGTTGGCTGGGTTTGATTGACATAGAACATGAAAAAAGTTTCACGACGAGTATACTTCTAATAAAATGCATAAAGATTAGAATAACTAATTTAAACACAGCAGAGCAGTACTGACTTACCCAATCCAAATAGAGTTAGATCACAAAGGAATGAAGCATTGTGTTGGTTCGCATAAATTCCAGTGGTAACAAATCATCAAATGCATACTATTTCCTTTTTCCACAACAACGAGAAGAATACACACCTACGTAATCTATGAATCCGTAATATAACAAATTCTTTAACATTGGTCACAAAATCACTTCTTCAGTTTCCTGATATTTTATTCTTATTGCACTAACACATTTATGTTGTATTCTTGATTTTGCATCAATACTGTCATATTTCTGGCCGCTTTTGTGTTCCGAAGAGAAGGTGTATGACTGTAGTGCCCAAAACGCCCATAGAAGGAGACTTTGGTGCAGCATTTCATTAACTTTGCGAGTGGGTTATGATCAGTCACAATTTTGATGGATGTGCATGATATGCATCACAAATGCTTTGTTCTTGATCTAACTGAATAATTCCATCTTTCTTCTCAACGAAGACACTAACAAATCTGTTGGAATTAATCTTTTCAATCGCACCTCGTCCAATGTTGTTTTATTTTCAGTCGTTTTGAAAATGGATTCTATATTTCCGTTCCATAATAAATGTCTCCATGTCGCCAATTTTATTCGGTTAGGCTTTAATTGAAGAAAATCTTGAAACTCACGTCAAGGGTCCTATTATCCTCTTCCTGCTCCTTTTTCAAGTTGATTTATAGCTAACGCCAAATTCATTTCACCTGCCTTTATCATCTGCCGATGTTACAAAAAGCACAGCACATTTGCTTTTATTTTCTATGGACGATTTAATAAATTGTCTTTGGTTTGAGACCCGATATTAGCCAACTTCTCACACAAATTCCGAAGGTGCTCCATAGTTGACTTCCCAATTTCCCCATCGCCTGTGGGCTTGCTTTTCATTATCAACGCTGACTTAGTATTCTTCACTGTCATCTCTTTCAACCTGAGAGTGATATAGAGAACATCCACCATAAATAGTGCTAGAGACTGAACTTTTTGTGTGCGGTAAGTTGACATTTACCAGCGCCAAACTGTACCGCAAATGAATATCTAACTATATTCTTATCATGGTCATATCCGTAACAGCATCGTTTACTAGGACAACATTTCCGAGAGGCATTCAACAATTCATGTCACTGATGAGGTACGAATGAATTTTTATACACCAGCCAAGAGGTGGAACGTGTCGTGTTATGATGTCTGTCCGTTAGTCCATCTATTATCAATTTCGTTTGCGCGTAAATAACTCGAGTTTTCAAACTGTAGAAGTAGCTTAATTCTTTAAGGTTCAAGAAATGAAAGGTCAAGGTCACAAAGACTGAAACTACGATCACTGTTTCCATTCACTAACTTGACTTGCATACCATTTACTTTGACAAATCTGTGTAAATATCTTAAATTTCAAATAAGTAAGTCATCTGTTGATTTTTGTGGTCCAGGGTGAAATGTTAGAGGCAGAGCCTAACTGGAAATAGTGTTCCCAGACGATATATTGAGGTATTTATAACCTAATACGACCAAACTTTGTAGATCGTTTGCATATGTGAAGGCACCTATTTATTTTGGGCTCAAAACGCTAAAGGTCATTATCAGAGAGACTGAGAGATGGAAAAACGATTTCCACAAGACTACTTAAGTTCTGTGCAAATGTCTTGATTAAACGCTGTATATTGCTTGCGTTTATGACAAAGAAGACAGCTATTAATTTGGTGCTAAAAATGTCATTTTAAGAGGTCCTCCAAGAAGTTTCAACAGAATCAATAAAGTCTTATGCCACAGACTATGATTAATCTTTATAGATGGCTAGCATCTGAAGCAAGTAAGGTACTTTTTCGTATTTGGGGGGCAATATGTCCAAGGTTAAGTTCACCGAGACTGAAAGCGAACAATAGTTGTCGCAAGGTAGCTTCTGTGTTTCATTTACCTTGACGAAATTGTCTGGATGGTTTGCATTTAAGACAAGGAAGACGCTTATTGATTTTGGATAAAAGAGATCAAGTATCTGACTATTCAAAGAGGCCTTTACATAAAACAAGTATAAAATAATACTATTTTCCACAGCGCATATGTATAATTTACCATTTACGGTGCTTTTGTCATGTGGTTCCATGTTTAGTTTGAGATTGATTTTCTATTTTAGAAAGATCTCTATTAGTAACGGCAGGCAGTTTTCATTATCAGTGTATTGTCACCGAACGAGATAATAACAGACAAGGCATAATAATGGACTGAGAGTCATTACAAAAGGATGCAATAAATTGCATGGTTCGCAGACTGACTTAGAGTCACTTTTCGTCGATTAGGTTGATCCAAGTTGTAGCATAGATTACCTGTAAATTCCTCCGGGTGGGGCTGTGCGGGCAGTGACACAATGAGGTTTTCCTTCTAGTCGACTTAAATCGACCATTTACTAAACGTTCTTTACTTCCCAAAGGAAATGTTGAAGACTGTTATCACAATGTGAGTGACATAGTTGTACCTTATGCATATTAACGACACGAATGTTTTGTTAGGGGCTAATATTTTTGTCAAGATAGGGTAGTCCACCACATCATAATTAATAGGGAAAGTGAGAGACAGCTGGGAAACTACATTCTTGAAACTACTCTAAACGACCTGTACAAACACATTCAGTGCTAGTGAATAGACTGATAATTTCCTACGACGTTAATGTCTATTATGAAATAAAAAAAAGTCGTTCACAGTATCCAAAAATGTTCCTAATTAATCTTATCAGCGCTTCCTTTCCACTGAAGGTATATAAAATATTGCATTTTGTCAATTTTAAGTGAAGTCTTGTTTATTATTTAAAAGCAGACAATGGTTGCATCATATTTCTGTCCTTTGTACAGGTTACAAATATTTATTGCGAGCAAATTGGTAATATGACTTTCACTTTTCAAAAATCTATATTTTTTAACACTAGTTAGCTTGTTACACGAGCTGTGTCCAAAAATACATGTTTACAAATACGGCAATAAAATTATGTTACAAACTGTCGTTAATAATAATAATAATAATAATAATAATAATAATAGGAAGAAGAAGAAGAAGAAGTTTTCCGTAAGGATGGGGACTTATCACCAAAACATCAACATTTTCCATACTCTAAAATCTCACTTTGAGTTACCTATCTTTTAAGTACATGTATGTTCTACCTGACACGTGGTCTCAGAAGGGAAATAACAGATGCATGGATTTTCAAAGTTCTAACAATTAATAAGAAATTTCTGGGCCACAAAATCATTATAAAGCAAAACTTTGACCTAGAACCCAGATAGTTTCTGACCTCTGTTTAGAATATTTTTAAGCGTTTAATATTGTAACAATCAGCCCCCACCTTACATAATACTCAAATTAATAAACGATAACAAAATTATCATACGATTTGCAAGCTTCTGAGCCATACGTTTAGCCCCATCAGAAGGCTTATAAACCCCCAAATCGTAAGATGATTTTAGAGATATTAATTCTAGGCTTAATATTATTATGAAACGTTTTTGACCATGATTCAAAATCACAATTCACCCACAGAAAAGTGCAAACATAAATACAAAGTTATACTAAACAAAAAACAATTTTTTACATAAAAAATTTTACGCTTGTCTTCATGGCACTAGTATTTATATCAATATATACTTTTCTTCACCTTTGTCAGTTCTAAAGTAATGGAGGTTACATCTCAGAGGTCCAAATTATTCAATGAATTCAGCGTTTATTTCTTCTTTGAATAATACAAGAACTTGTTTGTTTTTCAATGATAGGAGTAAATGTTGTCCATACTGTAATCACTGGTCTCATAAAACTGAATGTTCTCTTTCATGTCTTCATAAAATATATTAAAATATATATTTAGTATGAATGCATAACAATCGCGTGTCTGTCGTTAGTAATAAAATACTATCACCGTATTTTGTTTAGCTTAATGCAGCAAAATTCATATATCAACTAATTTGATAACTAACACTGTAAAGCCACTGATATGTTACTTATCAGTGGACTTAGCAAATAGACATAAAGTGGTATCTATTTAGGATGCTTATAATCAAAATTGCATTTATTATGCGCAGGATCTCAATACCTTCTAAGTAAATTACCACGATTTCTCCGTTTGTTTACGGCATCACCAATTTCATTAAAAAAAATATAACATTTTCAAAAAATTTCCTAAAATAATTTTGTTTCATACATCAAGACTGTTGGCACACTAGTACATTCGAGACTAATTGGACAGCAGTATAGTCGATAATGGATTTCATTTGGAACACCATTGGAATTCAATAGGAATCCTCCATAAGTTTGTACTTGTGATATGACTTCTAGAACTATTTGGGATTTAATTCACACTGCTATAATTTCTTTTTAAATTTTCACTTGTTGTATTCCTGGGAAATATATTGTTTGTTGAATTTTCTAAAACTTGTTGGTTTTCGCTTTTTTCGTTACTTAGTTTAAGATCATAGGGTCATATCAGTACCAACACGAGAGCTTCTTTCTCGAATGTAATTTCAACAAGTCTTATAAGCTTATCTTATCCGTTTGCATGCTTTGTTGGCTGCTGTCGATACGCTCTCTTAGCTTAGTGTGCTCGTCTTCTATCTCATAAATATTCATTCACTTAGATATCTAATTCGTCTTTAAATGCATAAATGCCTCCCACCTTTATTGAGAATTTGTGATATGTGAAACCAATATTAATGAAAATCAAAGTTATAATTTGATGCTCTAAATTTCTGATAACTAGAAGTTGACACAACTGAATCAATAGCATGAAAAGAGGTTTTTTTCCTTCATTTTGGGGTATTGTTTGTCAAATTTTGAACATTAGTTCTATATATGAACTAAGTCTGTAAGGTTGGCGTTTATTTACATGCAATTTAAGTATTCTATTTCACTCAACACCAAACTGCTATTTTCACTTATTTTCTGTCCAAAGAGTTTGTAATTCATATAAACTATTTTTGGGTGAAAACTTAACTGTGTCTTATTTATATTCATATTTGATGTTTTAAACTGTTCAACCACATAAACAAATAATATAGACAAAACTAACCTGAGTTTTTTGTTCATCTTGTTTCTGTTTGAATACATCACATAATTCAGTCAAAGTTTACTGAACTTTTACTGGACTAAACTCCTCACCTTACTTCTTTAAATTTCTTTTAAATGGGGCTTTACTTCAGTGGGAACTGCTACAAAACTGTGTTATTTTCTTTTGTAAAATATAATCATCTATTTAATGAATTCTGTAACTGTCTTGTAATTATTCTGTTTATAACCTTTTTAGTCCAGTTTTTATTTTTATCTTTCTTTTATAATTTGAAAATGTTTTAGAGGTGTTGCTGATTTTCACTCTTTGGAATCGCCGCATCATTTAATGTTTTGATTTATTATGTATTCATGCAGCCTCCCGATAGTGGCTATTATCCCCAAGATACATAGAAAAAAGACCACAAAAATTGTTTTGGTGGCAAAATAAGAAATCTCTATTGGTACAATTGTAACTCATTAATAATCACTTATTATAATTGTGATGCATTTACTGTTGCTCTTTTTGACAATGAATATATCACTAGCACAGTCTATGCCAATGCTACAACAGGCTGTTCACCAAAATTTATAGCAATTGGTATGCATTTATCTTAACGCCGCGCCGTGGAATTGTAGCCAAAATAACGAAATGTATACCAATCCTATCTGAAATTATTCTTTAAAGTTTTATTTTGCGTACAGCATATGAATCATTATTTTCACACGTATGTACTACGGTGTGACTAAAACTCCTTGAGGTATGAATCGCTTTAGCTGAAGAAATTACCATTGTTGTTGAAAATAAAGCTGTTGGCTTGACTTCGCTTGCGAAGATTTAGGAAGGAGGATGTCCACGTCTATTGCAGGCGCGCTGGTGGCTGACGAACCCAATACGTGACAGGCACGTCCGTCCACAGAGGCTGCAGGGGAAGGTCTGGGTTGTGGTAGGTGATGCCGATGGTTTCCGGTTCTTTCTTCGCCATCTTTTTTCCTCCAAGCTGGCCCGTTTGTTTTGTTCAAAAGTGGTAGTGGCCCGGTGAACTGTACGTCGTCTGCTTTCACGGTCAGCAGCTTGTGATGCCCATTGGCGGTGGTCGATGCCACAGTGGTGAGGGTCTTTTTCAAGGAGTCTTTATATCTCTTTCGAGGTGCCCCTCTATCACAGTGGCCAGTGGACAGCTCACCATACAGTGCGATCTTTGGCAGGCGATGATCCTCCATCCTGGAGACGTGCCCTGCCCAACGAAGCTGTATCTTCATGAGCGTGGCCTCAACGCTGGTGATCCTCGCTTGTTTGAGGACTTCAGTGTTGGTGACGAAGTCACTCCAGTGGATGTTAAGGATGGTGCGGATGCAGCGCTGATGGAAGCGTTCAAGGAGACGGAGGTGGTGGCTGTAGGTGACCCAGGATTCGGCGCCATATATGAGGGGGTCAGTACGACAGCTCTGTAGACGCTGGTCTTTGTGTCTCTCTTGAGACTGGCGTTGTACCACACTCGTTTATAGAGTCTGTCGAAGGCGCTGTTTGCCTTGGCCAGTCTTTTGTTTATTTCTTTGTCGATCTTGGCATCAGGAGATCACACAGCCCAGGTAGGTGAACTGGTGGACTACTTTCAGCTCTGTCTGGTCAATGAAGATGCTTGGTGTCCGGTACTCTTCCTTAGGTGCAGGCTGGTGAAAGTACCTCAGTTTTCTTTAGGCTGACCTCAAGACCAAAAAGGTGGCAAGCTTCTGCAAAGCAGGATGCTACGCGCCGTAAAGCGGCTTCCGTGTGGGCAACAAGGGCGTCGTCGTCTGCAAAGAGAAGTTCTCTGATCAGTTTTTCCAAGGTCTTGGTGTGGGCCTGAAGTCGCCTTAAGTTGAAGAGGTTATCATCAGTATGAAAGCAGATGTAGATGCCATCTTCGTCATCAAGGTCTTCTGTTGCTTTTTGGAGCATCATGCTGAAGAAGATTGTGAACAATGTGGGAGCTAAAACGCAGCCCTGTTTCACGCCATTTACGATTGGAAAGGTCTGTGACAGGTCGTTATTGTTTCTGACCTGACCAAACTGGTGTTCATGGTGAGGAACTTTGGAGGACAGCCGAGTTTTTCAAGGATTTTCCACAGTCCAGTTCTGCTCACCGTGTCAAATGCCTTCGTCAGGTGCACAAATGTGACGCACAGTCCTTTGTTTTGTTCTCGGCATTTCTCCTGGATTTGTCTCAGGACGAACACTATGTCAGTTGGCTCTGAAGCGGCATTGACTCTCTGGAGCTTGTTCTTCTGCAATGGTAGGCACCAGTCTGTTCAGCAACGCTCTAGAAAGGATTTTGTCTGCAATGGAGAGCAGAGGTATGCTACGGTAGTTTGAGCAGTCAGACTTTTCCCTCTTGTTTTTGTACAAGGTGATGATGACTGCATCTTGGAGGTCTTGTGGAAGTTTCACTCGCTCCCAGCCACAAACGAAGAACTCGTGGAGTTTGGTGTGCAAAGCTGGGCCTCTTCTCTTACATATCTTTGGTGGGATACCATCTTTTTCTGCAGCCTTTCCAGTCTTCAACTGTTCTATGGCTTTTACAGTCTTTTGCAGTGTAGGTGCCTCATCGAGTTCCATCTTTAATGGCTGTTGTGGGATGCGGTCAATAGCTGCCTCCTGGACTGTGCAGCAAGTGCTGAATAGGGTGTGGAAGTGCTCTGATCAGCGGTTCAGGATAGATTCACTGTCAGTGTGTAGCTCTTTGCCATCTGCACTCCGTAGGGGGCTCTGTATTTGGAAGGAAGGAACATATACTGCTTTCAACGCTTCATAGAACCCCTTGTAGTCACCGATGTCAGCGTACAGCTGGGTTCTTTCTGCAAGCTTTGTCCACCATTCATTTTGTATGTCTCGGAGCCTGCGCTGGAGGGAGCTGCAGATGAGACGAAGGGCTGCTTTTTTCTGTGGACAGGATGGTTGAGCGAGGTGGGCTTGGTGCGTTGATCTCTTTTTGGCAAGCAGTTCTTGGATTTCTTGGTTGGTTTAATCAAACCAGTCTTTGTTTTTCTTAGTGGTGAATCCAAGGTTTTCTTCTGAGGTTTGCAGAATGGCAGAATTGATGTGGTTTCACAACTCTTCCGGAGGTAGGTCTGGCGGATAATTAGGTTCTTCAAGTCTAGACTGCAGGCTCTTTTGAAAATATGCCTTGACGTCTGCAGACAACAGGTTTTTAACCTGGAGCTTCCTTCTCGGGGTGCCTCCTTGTTGTCTGGGCCTGGGCTTGAAGTGGAAGTCGAGCTTGCATCGGACAAGACGATAATCTGTGTGGCACTCTGTACTGGGCATCACTCTGGTATGAAGGACATCTTTTATGTCCCTCTGGCGTACTATGATGTAATCGATTGTCAATTGTGAGGGCTTATTTGTGTTTCTTTATTAAAACCCAAAGGATTCGACGATGCTGACTGGGCTATTTTGAAAGGCATTACTAATGTAAACAAAGTGATCCAAGGGAAGTAATAAAAATGTATCGAAGAGAGCAGTTTACATCTCACTGTTTTCATTATAGAGCATTAAATATTAAGAATATACTACTTCATATAAATGCCATTTCAACACATTTCTATATTATTTGTAACATTCAAAACAGTCCATAAACTATACAACCTTCTCAAATATGGAACTAATATATTGACTCGGGCAGTGGTATAAGGTGACAATTTGAAAGCTATGCAAATTTAATAATACATTTGGGACTGTGTAGGCTTATGTGAATTTAACATTACGCTTGGGTGATATGGAGGTTTGGGAGATATAACCTTACGTTTGGGACGGTATAAGATTCTGGTAATTTAACATTAGGGATGAGACAGTATAGTGCATTTTGGGGTACGTTATGGGGCTCATGGAAATTTAACAATTTTGGGACTCTATGGATGATTAATTTTATGGGCAACTATGGGTCCCTGTAGAAACGAAACATTGTGGGAGACTATGGGACCTTATGGAAATTAACATTGCTGATTATACTATGGATCCTATGAAAATTTAACATCCGGATGGCAGTACGGGATCCTGTTGAAAGTTAACATTATGGATGACACTTTGACATTCGATGGAAATTTTAGCATGATTCAAGGCCATGGGACTATGTGGAAATTAAATTGTGACTCATGGAGATGGAACATTAAGGTTTGGTATAGATTCCTAAGGGAGCTAAACAAGGGATTATGTGGTCTTCTGTGGGCGGTTTAACACAATGGAAAAACAGACAACATCAATACACAAATACCAGTCTGGGGAGAATGATATCGTATGATGACTAACACACTAATACTTACAAATAAACACCCACTTTTGCAAACTAATATGTGTGGTCGTGTAAGGGATATGCTATGGCATGAGCAGTAACACACATTCTTACAATCCAATACACTATGTAATGTCAGGTTATTACGATTGGTCGTAACAGCATTTCGTCTGACAAAAGTCTGTGAAATCGTCTTATATCGGTTGTAATCCATACGAATGAAAATATGGATGAATGAAAATATACCACCATGTTTTCGTTTAAAAGAGTGGACAGAAACCTAGTGCTTGCTATCTGAAGAATGTTTTCTGAGTTGTTTAGGCGCCAAACGTCTTTGTGTTTTTGATGAAGGAGTTCTTTTTGGCGTAGACCAGTGGATTTTATAGTGTCATGTGCTTAGTGTGTGTGAGTAGGTAATGAAGTTTCCATGCATTAATTCTTTGGTAACAGACTTTACAGGTAATAAAGGCATTGATTTCAAATTTGACTTTTTTATTGCAAAGTGAGGATAATGAGTGATTCATGCTCTGATTGAAGAGGTATATGAAACCTTCCCTCTTGATGTGAGTTAGTAATGATTTAGAATTTTGTTACCAAAATTTTATATCGCTCTTTCAAGACCTCTTTGCTCGATTGAGATAATCATCGGACTGTTACACTAGACTTTACATCAAACATTTGTTGTGCTGCTCTTTATTGGGATGATCGACCTGCCATTCGTAATATTGTTATTTTGTCAGTAGCGTGATTCTATTAGCAAAGAGCGTAGCAAAATATTTCAGCGAGGCATACTCTTTTGCCGATAAACTGTAGCAATACCGTTTCTCCATCGTCTTTTCCTCCTTCTCACACAGGTTGACTTTACTGTCGATATGGAAGTGGTCTGTGCTCGATAAAGAACTATCAAAATTATCAGAACATACGTCGTAAAATGTCGACATTGGTCTAAAATATTTGAACAGTTCTTCCGGGAAGTCAAAAATGTCAGAATTATGAGTCTGGTATCCTGTGTATAGATCATCCCACTTTTTCATTCGCATACTGACTGCGTCGTAGAATCGCGCACCGGGCGAGGGTAGCGCTGCGTGCTAATTTTCGTCCATACTGAAAATGTGAGGAAAAAAATCCTTTAGCCATTTGAGTCATTCCAAACATTTTAGGCGTGATGCTTACTGGCATAGCCAAGTAATTCTTAGAGTATTTGAGTATTCTGTTCCTATTTTCATGTAAATGATCTTAGCTCTTTTGCATAGAAACTGTCCGCCAAACCAGATAGACTGTGATACATAGTATACATAAAACGGTTTCAGTAACAATCTAAATCTTTTTCGTCCCAGACGTAGGTGAGGCCCAAGGCAGACTTAGCGAAGCATGTTTTCTTGTCAACATCAAGACCCACTACAAATTTCTGAGTGACATGATATTGGTTTCTGAATACAATCACTTCCAGTCCTATGTACCATACCAAGTCCATTCGACGATCCCGTTTCTTTCTCATGCTGTTATGGTTATCGAGCCCTTCCTTTTGTTTTCGATGACATACCGTTAATTGTAACACCGATGGAAAGGAGAGTCTGTCAATACTGTTTAACAGACTTCAAGTAATTCACAAGCGCTCTTCCTCCTTTTAAACTGTTTCAGTCTATGTTTGTGATAACAAGTTGCTCCAGAAATTTGTGTCCGCATATGGAATTCTGAATCATACTTTCCACCCGGAAACACAAGGGTTCCACACGAAACAGTAAGGACATCGCTTTCCAGTTTGTCAGTGTTGCTCCAGATTCTTGTAATCATTTGCCATACTTTTGCAATAGCATCATTACGTAACAAAATCCTTTGATATTGATGGTCGCGCCTAAATGATGTTGGTTATGATACACATGGATGGATATTTTTTGTCTGGAAAATTCGGTCATTCAATATAAAAAATCTTGTAAAGTCACCCAAAACAAATTTATAAGAATGACTTAAAAATGTATGTACCGCTCAGTTGAGAAGCAGAACAATAGCTCTATAAATATTTGAATCGGAATTTCACTTGGTCATTTCTAGTTTTGCACATAATATTTTTACCACGGAATCATGCGTCTTAATTTCTGTTTATGTTCCCAGTTGTGGAAAGGGGTATTGTCTGTCATTAAGTGTGTATTTGTCCATCTCTACATCATGTTAAAATTTCCATAGAGAGCCATATTGATCCATTATTTTAATTTCCGTATCGGCCCACACCAACTGATAATGTTCAATTTCCATATAGTACAATATGTTAACATTTCTATTGGACCCTATGGTGTCCTTCGTAATTTTAATTTTAAGGGCACACTATAGTGTCCCCAGTGTTAAATTTCCATAAGATCCAATTGTCTTCCACTATGTAATCTCTCAAGAATTTCTGACAAATTGTGTAATTTCATTTCTGCCAAAAAGTAAATCACTTGTTAAATGGATTTTCTATGATTAACGTCACATCCTCTGAGTTTCTCCATAAAGAGATACATAATAACACCCACCCAGATTCATTATCTAATAGAAATATTCTCTTTGTAAACTTCTGACTCCAAACGAACATACTTCATCGCAATGGTGTCTACGCCATTCGATAAGCATTGCGTTGGAGCTATTGCGTATCAAAGTTAAATACGATGGACGTTTTTATTCGTCTAGGCTCCATTGTGAATAGAAAGTAGCGTATTTCATATAGCAAAGTCGATCCAGTGTCACTGGTTGACATTGTGATGTAAGAGTGAATAGCCAACAATTTTGAAAGAAGGAAACACGCAGATCAGGTGGAAATATTTGGAGATGTGAGACATTCATTATTAAATTTTGTATTCGAGAACAATTTTCCATGAAGAGAATTCAGTCACTGAAAGATGCTTCTAAATGTTATAATAATTACGTCATAAAGTGTCGCGTACAGAAATATCGTTACCCATTTGGGTGAAGACCCCAGAAACTCCAGCATTTTAAGTGTTTCTAGGGCATGATTTTAACCGTTTAAGTGAACAGAAAATTTGCTGTAGAAATCGTTGCTATTGTTTCGTGTTCATTCATTTTGGTGGCAGATGTGAAAAGGAATTTGAAGATGCGTTGGATTTTTCTATCCTAGATCAGCCTCTAATATGAATATGTCTTATTCCATTAGTAGACCTTTGCGTTCCGACGTTTGATATAATAATTCCACCTCAGTTCTTTATTTTATCAGGGACCTTTTCTTTGATGGCTCGCAAATTAACTACAGTACGGAATGAATACAGGTCCACCCTAAGTATGACAGTATGTAACCAAATTATCTTGAGTTTTGATGTCAAGTTAAAGAATCAGTTATTTATTATTTCCAGGACATTTATCACCATGCTAGATAATGCTTAAAGTAGATGTTTAGCAGTGTGTATATACGTGGTCTATTCCGGTGAATGAGATCACCTGCGTACTGTAAAAATCACTGCCTATATTCCGAGCCTCATATCAAAATGTGGACGAAAATAGGTAATAGAAAGGTTCTAATAGATAAAAAAAAAAAAAAATTTGTCAGTGTATGCCTTACAGACTTTTTCATTATTTCACATGTCTCAATAATTTAGCTATTTTGGTCATGTTTACATCAATTCAATGTTTGTCTTTATACGGATCACTTTATGCGCTGACAGCATGATAGATCAATACTTAGTGCAACTTGTAACTCATATGAAACAAAATTACAGCAATTCCATTCCTTTCATTAGTATTTTAAAATTGTTCACCTGCCAATTGGGCCTGGAAGACATAAGGAAAAACAACAGCCAGATAATCAATTTCCATTATGCATGGAAGACATAAGGGAAAACAATAGTCAGAAAATCAATTTCTATTACGCATGGAAGACATAAGGGAAAACAATAGTAAGATAATCAATTTCTATTATGTAATGAAGACATAAGGGACAACAATAGCCAGATAATCAATTTCTGCTTATTCTTTATGACTTATTATATTCCTCGGATCGAAACATGAAAACAAATTTGCAAATAGAAACTAAATGTAATTTTACACTTAATTTTACAGTGTTGTTTTGTTGTACGCTCATCTCAAGGAAAAATGTACCTTTGTACCTGTAAGCTCTTCTCTTGTCCATGGATCGTAAATAGATGTAAAGGATTATTGCTAGAAAGGGTGACATAGTCACAAAACTACTCTGCACTGAAACAAAATATTTTTCGTTGTTGTTTGTTTGAATCCCTCTCTAGAATACGATGGAAAAACAATTGTCTTACAAAGTACATTTCTAACCATAAGATAAATAGTATACCTAACGGCCTTCAGACTATAATGAAACGTTTCCAAACTAGGATGGGGCCTTAAAAGGCAAATTTCAATATACAGACTTAAAGGTACCGAAAAGGCTCATAACTCTGTCCAGAATTGAAAATTATTATAAAGGTAATGAATCACCCCAAAAGGCACATTCAGTGTCAGATTGCACTAGGCTGTTTTGATTAGTTCTTGGACTATGCTGGTTAAAAGCAGCCTCGAAAGTGAAGATACGGAATTTATCCTTAAGGTCCATAACTCTTGCAAAATTAGTAAAAAGGGATAAAACTAACAAATCGGCACAATTTTATCAAGGCGACAATGTTCAGTCTAAATTGCACCAAGATGTGTCGAGTAATTCTTGAATTATTGTCTTGTCATTATGCAGGAGTTTAGTAGGGGAGTTATAATGTTTTAGTAATAAATGGATATTTGTATTATGGCAGTACTTATTAATTACCAAGGATTCTTACTTCTTATGAGCAGTTTATAGACAACATAAATATAAAGAATTACATTTTAAAAAGTTCGTGACTTATTATCAACAAAAAAACCCAAAACACCCCCCAAAAAATAAAACAGAGAAAAATGAGGATAAAGTAAAGACCTTTTTGTTTGTTTATATAACAGTTTCTTTCTAACAGCTGAGATGTATTCCTAAAATATTAAAGGGAAATATTGTGGAATAATAAGATTTTATTTGCATTTTGTGGTACTTTTCTATAACAACGTGACGTTAATACACACCAGAAACGTTATTAAAATCCCGGGAATTAAATCTTAAGAAAAATGGAGAAATAGCTCCAAATTAAAAAGTGATCTCTTGTTGATTTCATTTTATGCATCTTTGGATTGATTTAAAGCATTTTTCTACAAAAGGAATTCTGAATCACAAGACTGCGATCAAAGCGGTGATTTTAGGGCATCATAATAATAAGAGTATGAAAATATTGTATTCAAAATGCCAGCTAATATCTCACAACCTTTAGACTTGTTGTTTTTACAAGAATGACTGGAGATGTCAAATTTATAAATATCCTTAAAGACGTAATTATTGTCAGTGGAAAGACCGTCATTCTCGTGATGCTAGATTTTGATCTGTCATCGTGAATTTAGGAATCATATGAAAGAAAATAACAAAAATGGAAAATCAATATTATATGTGTGATCAAAAGCAACGTGAAATCAATGATATGGCATGAGTTGTCTGTTTTCTAACTAACTACTAAAGACAAGCTTGTGATTTCTGACTGACTAATGAAGGGTATACGCTTGTGATTCTTGAGTGACTACTGAAGGGTATACGTTTGTGATTCCTGACTGACTACTGAAGGGTATACATTTCTAAAATCTGACTGACTACTGAAGGGTATACGTTTGTGATTCCTGACTGACTACTGAAGAGTATACGTTTGTGATTCCTGACTGACTACTGAAAGGTATAAGCTTGTGAAATCTGACTAACTACTGAAGGGTATACGCTTGTGATTCCTGACTGACAAATGAAGGGTGTATGCTTGTGATTTCTGACTGATAACTAATGATTGTATTTGAGATTCTGTTAGAACATTAGCATAAGAGTGAATGGCCGATGAACAATACATTTGAATGAAGGAAACATGCGGATCAAATGGAGATATTTGGACACGTAAGGCATATGTTATTAAATTTTGCATTCGACAACAATTTCTTCCAAGAAGATAGGTCAACAACAATTTCTTCCAAGAAGATAGGTCAATCACTGAAAGATGCTACGAAATGTCCTAATTTCTTATGTCATACAGGAACGGACACATAAATGTCGTTGAGAGGAACACCGCTGGTAGCCCACTGGGTGAAGATCTCAGAAGCACCTGCATTTTAAGTGTTTCTAGAGCATGATTTTCACAATTTAACTGAACAGAAAATTTACGGTAGGAAATGTTCTGCTTGTTTCGCGCCCATTCCTTTTGTTGGCGGTTGGGAAAGTCAAATGGAGGGTGGTGCACCTGCTTCTTCTATCGTGGTTCCACCTCTGTCATGAATATCTTATCCCACTGACTGACCCGATGTCTCTCGACTTTTAATATAAAATTTATACGTCAATTCTTTACTTTTTCATGGTTCGCTTCTTTGATAGATCAGATCATACTTATTGTACCCCATGAATACAAGTCTACTACAATCGTATGCAACCAAATTATCTCGAGTTTCATTTCAAATTAATAAAATAATCTGCTGTTTATTTATTTATTTTGTATATACTTTGTTAAAGGACATTTGTCACCATGCCTGATAATGCTTAAAGTAGATGTTTAGCATAGTGTATATACATAGTCTATTCCGGTTAATGAGATCCCCTGCGTACCGTAAAGATCACTGCCTATATTTCGAGGTTCATATCAAACGAAACCGGAAATGTGGAAGAAAATAGGCAAAAGAAAAGGTTTAGATAAATTTAGATTGTTAGCGTATGCCTTATAGTCTTTTTCATTATTTCACATTTCTCCAGAATTTAGTCATTTTAGCCATGCTTATCTCAATTCAATAATGTCTTTATATGTATCACTTTATGCGTTAATCGCGTGATAGATCAATACCTAGTGCAACTTGTAACTCATATGAAACAAATTGCAACAATTCCATTCCTTCTGTTAGTATTTTAAAATTGTACACATGCCTATTATGTATAGAAGACATGTAGGAAAACAATAACTTCTGTTTCAGCTTATGACGAATTTCATTCCTCGGAGCGAAACATGAAAATGAGCTTACAAACAGAAACTAAATGTAATTTTTACACCTGCTGTAAATGGTGTTATTACGCTGTATGCACATCTCAAAGGAAAATGCACTTTTGCAACTGCAAGTTGTTGTTTTGTCCATGGATCATAGTTTGTTGTAACGGATTATTGCAAAAAAGCGACACAGTCACAAACTACTCTGCACTGAAACGAAATGTTTTTCTTTGTTTTGTTTTGTTTTTTAAAATCCCTGTCTAGAATACGGTCGAAAAATAATTATCTTACAAAGTACCTTTCTAACTATAAGATAAATGGTATACCTAACGGTCTTCAGACTATATTGAAACGTTTCCTACCTTTAATGGGGATTTAAAATGCAAATTTCAATATACAGTAGAACTTCGATTATCCGGCACCCGATTAACCGTCAGTCTCTGTTAACCATCGGGTATTGTACGTCAAAATATTAAAAACAGGTACATGTACATAAGTAGATATTATGATTTTTTGATGACCCGGTCTATTGTATAATACTTTTAATGTACATATTCTATTATCCGTCTATTATCATATCCGTCATGGTCTCGGTCCAGCACCCTGACGGATAATCGAAGTTCTACTGTATAGACTTGAATGGACCGAAAAGGCCCATAACTTTGTCTAGAATTGACAAATTTAGTAAATGTAATGAATCACCCCAAAAGGCGCATTCAATATCTGGTAGCTAGCGTTCACATCAAACTGCGCTATGGTGCGTTATTAGATCTTGAACTATGCTGGTTAAAAGCGGCCTCGAAAATGAAGATACTGAATTGATCCTTAAGGTCCATAGCTATTGCAAAATTAGTAAAAAGGGATAAAACTAACAAATCGGCACAATTTTATCAAGGAGACAATGTTCACACTAAATTGAACCAAGATGTGTCCAATAATTCTTGAATTATTGTCTTGTCATTATAACGGAGTTTGGTATGGAAGTTACCACGATTTCGTAATAAGTGGAAGTTCGTTTTATTGTTGTTCTTATTAACAAGAATTGATTCTTTGGTTAAATGCGTGGGCAGTTTATACAGAACATTGATATAAAGAGTTATATTTAAAACATTTCTTGACTTATTTCCAAGAAATAAAAACGAAACCAAAGAAACAATGCCTCTGAGGTTAAATAAAGATCGTTGGTTTCCTTGCACAACTGTGGCTTGCTGACAGTTGATTTGTATTCCTAAAAAATTAACAGGAAATACTGTGGACTATTATGATTTTATTTATTGTTGTTTTATTTCTCGTACTATTCTTACAAAACCTTAACGCTAATAAACACCAGAAAGTTATTAAAATCTGGAATCGAATCTTCAAGTAAATTGACAAAATACTTCCAAATTCAATTGTGACCTACTCTCGGTTATCGCATTATAAATTCTGAATCATCCGTCTGCTATGAAAGCGAATGTTTTAGGGCATCATAGGAAGAGAAATGCAAAACAAAAATTATTATATTTAAAATGCCAATTAATATCACTCAAACTATAGCATCGGTGTTGTTACAGAAATCATTTTAAATGTCAAATATCTAAGTATCCATAAAGACGTTATTATTTGTCAATGGAAAGACCGTCATTCTCGTGATGTTAGATTTTGATCTGTCATCGTGAACTTAGGAAGGGATGAGAGAAAATAACAACAAAAATGGAAAATCAGTATTATATATGAGATCAAACGAAACTTTGAATCAATGATATTGTGTGATATAATGTTGTCTGTTTTCTAACTAACTAATAAAGGGTTTACGCTTGTGATTTCTGACTGACTACCAAAGGATTTACGCTAGTGATTTCTGTCTGACTACCAAAGGGTTTACGCTAGTGATTTCTGTCTGACTATCAAAGGCTTTACGCTTGTGGTTTCTGACTGAGTATCTAAGGGTTTACGCTGGAGATTTCTGTCTGGCTAACAAAGGGTTTACGCTAGTGAGTTCTTGCTGACTTCCAAATGGTATAGATGTATGGACTATGTAGTCTGAAATAAAGAATTCTTATCTTATACCTTTTAATTTCTCACTAACTACCAAAGGGTTTACGCTAGTGAGTTCTGACTGACAACTGAATGGTATACCTTGTGTTTTCTGACTAGCAAACGGTTTGCGCTAGTGATTTCTGTCTGATTACCACAGGGTTTACGCTAGTAAGCTCTGACTGACTACCAAATGGTTTACGTTTGTGATTTCTGATTGACTACCAAAGGGTTCACGGTAGCGATTTCTGACTGACTACCAGTGAGTATACACTATGATTTCTGACTGGTTACCAAAGGGCTTACACTAGAGATATCTCACTGACTACCAAAGGGTTTACGTTAGTGATTTCTGTCTGACTTCTGAAGGGTATACTTTCTTACTGACTGCTAAAGGGTACACGCTTGTTGTTTCTTACTAGTTACTAAAGGGTATACGCTAGTGATTTCTGACTACTAAATTTTTCATTTATGAATCAATTGGGACATGTTTTATGACTCATTTTATCAAAATTCGAAAATTTTAATTTTTAATTTTCTGCTTAGAGGGTTATCTTTTGATTATCTTATCGTATCCTACTGTTTTGATACGAATCTGAAATGTTTTAAGCTGTTCATGATTCATAATCAACCGTCAAACATGTTACACTTTATTGCTTAACATAAACTTCAGCTATTATCGACAGATAACCATGAACATGCAGACTTTCCATCATTGAAACTTAACCATAAACATGATGAATTACATCAGAACATATCATAGAACATTCATGTCGGTTGGTAAACGTCTTGCTGGAGTATCTGCAATAGTTTCAAAATTGTTCAAGTTGCATACAATGCAGAACATCTGCATGACAATATTGACTGAATTTAGAGATTTACGGAGAGATAATTGTACATATTTTAAAACTTTATTTTAGACATTATTAATTGATAGTAGAGCACTCGACACTTTGCTTAGAATGTTGCATCTAAAACTGATTTCCTTTTCTAATAAGTGTGTATTAATCGATGATGAGATAAAGTCTAGTTTCCATGTTATACTGCAAGAAACGGAAATTCAATTACCTGTCCGCAAATTCTACGTCGTTTTGTGGACATTAATAGCTCGTCTGGTAGAATCTAGTAGCATTATAGAGAACAAATCTGACTAAATTCCGTGCCAGGAAATTGCAGATAAACACCCCTGTACGAGGGAATGGAACGTTCCCCGGGATAAGCTTTCCTTGACGTACTTGTAGATTTGCGACTTGAAGTTGTCGCCAACCAGTGTATAACATATCTGTCATATAATGCAGAAAATGTGCTGTATCAGAATCGCAGCAACAATCAATACTCATTCTCCCACGATTCCTTTACTCAGAGACAGAGTTAGTATGTAGGTGCTCTATGGATTTTATTTTACCACGTTTAATATGCATATTTCCGAGACGCTGAAATGTTCCTCTGGTGCACGGGAAAACGCAAAATTGGTTTGTGACAGGTTGTGTCTTTAACAGAAGGAACAATCTTGTACATTACTTACATTACTGAAGGAATTTCTTTTATAGAAGACAGACATGGATAAGTCAGGTGAGACACCTTTGTTTTAAACTTCTATTCATTTGTTATTATTATTATTATTATTATTATTATTATTATTATTATTATTGCTGTAATTGTTGTTGTTGATATTTGTCTTCATGAAGCTGGAAATTACTTTACATAAACTAAATCTGTTGTATATTGATTTAGCAGACAATTCCTTACAAAGGGTAGGTATGAAATTTTTGTTAAAAAAATTATTTGCTAATTTAATTGCAGTGATAGGGCAAAAGGTCTACAAGGACGAGGCGTCCGGCAATTGCCTTTACATGAGTAAGATGATACTTTGTTAATGCCATTAGATCTAATTGACTGATGCGTAGGTGACTGCAATTATATAAACACACCAAATGTGTGTGTGTAGGTTTTTCGTCACGCCTCTACTTTTAAATCTGTAGCGCCTGTTCTCCACCTCAAATAGAATGCGAAGTATTTGAACAATGTAAAAGAATTAAAGTGAAGAGCACAAGCATAACTGACTCTAAATAACTATTCAAATCATGACCTTTCTTCCTTTTATAAATCGTTGCCGTAGTTGCTTGCTGTTATTACCTACGATATTTAATTTTCTCAAATTAATATTTCCAGTGTTTGTGATTTTTTTTGTTTTCTGTTAAATATTGCGTAGAGATCCCTTAAATTACATAACTGGTATCTATTTTAATTCTATAGATTGTAGTCTCCAATAAACTGTCAAATGAATGTGGCCTTTTTGCTTGTCAGTATTTTAGATTCTAGGAGGATCTCAACATTTATTTACATGTAATACACTTGAATTCTTTCCTTAAACCGATATTTTATCCGTATGCTTTCATGTTTCAAATACAGTTATCATTATGGCCTCACTAAGTTTCAACAAGTCTTTGGTATGTCAAAGATGAATATGCTAAATGTATGCAAGCAAAGAGCTCTCCACATTAATAGCAAACGTTGGTGTTATATTAGAAATCGATGTTACTCCAACACTTTTCTTCTACATTTTCAGATCATGTAAGATTCTGACACGTTCTAATTTGTCTTCTTAGTTTGGAAACATTGTGCAATAAATTTGCTTCCAACATATATTGTGCCTTCTTCATAAAGATCTTTTTTTTAAATATTTTGCTATTCCATCGATCATTGAAACAAGCAAAATTCTTTATAAAACTAAATATGAAAACGACCATTTCTGTTTTCTTTGCTTCAAAGAATGGAACACTCAGAGAGTACTATGTCACATCTGGTAATAATGATAACGCCACGAGAATAGGGACATAACGATGACAACTATTGGTTGCAAGTGCGCACAAGAAAGATTGCTCATTGTAGTTTAGAATATAGACTTTTCAGCCATTCAGAAACGTTCAAACTATATCTTAAAACACTACATAATCTTTCAATGAGAGACAGATAAGTAAAATCAATCTGGTTCAGCGAT